>CM038702.1:72390428-72405428 GCA_021613375.1 Megaleporinus macrocephalus
GGTGGTGCAGATGTTGGTGCCCGTGTGGCTGAGGTTCTTCCACGTGTTCCAGAAGCTTCTCCTGATGTTCCTCCCAGCAGGCACTGCTGTCATTCAGGTCCACCTGTTCACTGGCTGGACGTACGATGGTCACTAGAGGGGTAAACGCCAGAGCTGCCTTTATCCTGCTGGTTTGAGAACCATCCTCCTCCTCCTCCTCTTCCTCATCATCAGCCAGAGAGCCACCATCCCTCCATTTCTCCATCTCTCCACTCAGCTCCCTCGCGCTCTCCGTCCTGCTCTCCTCACCCTCCGTCTTGTCTTCTCTATCTTTCTCTCCATCACTCTCCTTCTCCATCTCTACCTCCACCTCCACGTGATCCGTCTCGTTGTCCTTCACGTCTTCATGTCCTCTCCAGATCTCAGAGTTCCCTCCTTCTTCAGGAGATTCAGGGTCAAACATCTCTGCACGTGAAGTAGAACCACACAAACAGATTACCATCCTGTAGGAAACGATTCAGTGAATCATTAATTAGTTAACGATGCATAACTGATTCATTTCAATAACCGACTAATTAACTGATTCATTAACATACGTTACTCACTGATTCACTTACTGATCAGTTCTGTTTGGTGTCTCTTGTTTGTAAGTTCTGAATCATAACTGATTGACTTCAGTATCTGACTCACTCACAGACTCTGAATCATTCTTTGTAATTATTAGTGAGTGTTCTGAATCGTTTCAGTAACTGAATCACTAAGTTACTAAATGACTCCTTTTCATGTCCAAGGGTTTATGAGGGTTCTGAATCGTTTCAGTAACCGAATCATCATTTTTGCACCTGTATGTTTATTAGTGCTCTGAATGGTTTCAGTAACTGAATCACGGAGTCACTAAATGATTCTTTTTCAGGCCTGTGGGTTTACAAGTGGTCTGAATCGTTTTAGTAACTGAATCACTGAGTCACTAAATGACTCTTTTTCAGGCCTGTGGGTTTAATAGTGCTCTGAATCGTTTCAGTAACTGAATCACTGAGTCACTAAATTACTCTTTTTCAGGCCTGTGGGTTTACAAGTGGTCTGAATCGTTTTAGTAACTGAATCACTGAGTCACTAAATGACTCTTTTTCAGGCCTGTGGGTTTAATAGTGCTCAGAATCGTTTCAGTAACTGAATCACTAAGTTACCAAACGACCCCATTTCGTGTCCAAGGGTTTATGAGGGTTCTGAATCGTTTCAGTAACTGAATCATCATTTTTGCACCTGTATGTGTATTAGTGCTCTGAATCGTTTCAGTAAATGAATCACTGAGTCACTAAATGACTCTTTTTCAGGCCTGTGGGTTTAATAGTGCTCTGAATGGTTTCAGTAAATGAATCACTAAATGACTCTTTTTCAGGCCTGTGGGTTTAATAGTGCTCTGAATGGTTTCAGTAAATGAATCACTGAATCACTAAATGACTCTTTTTCAGGCCTGTGGGTTTAATAGTGCTCTGAATCGTTTCAGTAACTGAATCACTAAATGACTCTTTTTCAGGCCTGTGGGTTTAATAGTGCTCTGAATCGTTTCAGTAAATGAATCACTGAATCACTAAATGACTCTTTTTCAGGCCTGTGGGTTTAAAATGCTCTGAATGGTTTCAGTAAATGAATCACTGAGTCCCTAAATGACTCTTTTTCAGGCCTTTGGGTTTATCACTGCTCTGAATCGTTTAAGTAACTGAATCACTAAATGACTCTTTCAGGCCTGTGGGTTTAATAGTGCTCTGAATCGTTTCAGTAAATGAATCACTGAGTCCCTAAATGACTCTTTTTCAGGCCTGTGGGTTTAATAGTGCTCTGAATGGTTTCAGTAAATGAATCACTGAATCACTAAATGACTCTTTTTCAGGCCTGTGGGTTTAATAGTGCTCTGAATGATTTCAGTAAATGAATCACTGAATCACTAAATGACTCTTTTTCAGGCCTGTGGGTTTAATAGTGCTATAAATGGTTTCAGTAACTGAATCACTAAATGACTCTTTTTCAGGCCTGTAGGTTTATTAGTGCTCTGAATCGTTTCAGTAACTGAATCACTGAGTCACTAAATGACTCTTTTTCAGGCCTGTGGGTTTATCACTGTTCTGAATCGTTTTAGTAACAGAAATCACTGAATCACTAAATGATTCTTTTTCAGGCCTTTGGGTTTAATAGTGCTCTGAATCGTTTCAGTAACTGAATCACTGAGTCACTAAATGACTCTTTTTCCACATATGATTCTTTTGGAAACTGTTTGTTTACACACTGTTATTGGTCTAGTCGTCTCCGCCCGTGCAGCAGGGGATTGTGGGATATGTGACACACCAAGCAGCTCAGATTTCCAGTGAAGGTGTCGACAGTTTATTCAGATAATCATCAAACAGCTCTTCCTGGAGAGAGAGAGAGAGAGAGAGAGAGAGAGAGAGAGAGAGAGAGAGAGAGAGAGAGAGATACACACAGAGAGAGAGAGATACAGAGAGAGAGAGAGAGAGAGAGAGAGAGAGAGAGAGAGAGAGAGATACACAGAGAGAGAGAGAGATACACAGAGAGAGAGAGATACAGAGAGAGAGAGAGAGAGAGAGAGAGAGAGAGAGAGATACAGAGAGAGAGACAGAGACAGAGAGAGAGAGAGAGAGTGAGAGATACAGAGAGAGAGACAGAGAGAGAGATACAGAGAGAGTGAGAGAGAGAGATACAGAGAGAGTTAGAGAGAGAGATACAGAGAGAGTGAGAGTGAGAGAGAGAGATACAGAGAGAGTGAGAGAGAGAGATACAGAGAGAGAGAGAGATACAGAGAGAGATACAGAGAGAGAGACAGAGAGAGAGATACAGAGAGAGATACAGAGAGAGAGACAGAGAGAGAGAGTGAGAGAGAGAGATACAGAGAGAGTGAGAGAGAGAGATACAGAGAGAGTTAGAGAGAGAGATACAGAGAGAGTGAGAGTGAGAGAGAGAGATACAGAGAGAGTGAGAGAGAGAGATACAGAGAGAGAGAGAGAGATACAGAGAGAGATACAGAGAGAGAGACAGAGAGAGATACAGAGAGAGAGACAGAGAGAGAGAGTGAGAGAGAGAGATACAGAGAGAGTGAGAGAGAGAGATACAGAGAGAGTGAGAGAGAGAGTCAAAGTCCGTGTGCAGGTTCTGTCTGAATAACTGATTAACGAGTCCAGACTGACATTATTATCTTATCAGAGTTCTCAGTCCTCTCCTCCTTCCTCACACACAACACCTTCTACACTCCCACAGAGAGAGACAGAGAGACAGAGTGAGAGAGAGATAGAAAGAGTGAGCGGGGTGAGAGAGTGAAAGAGAGAGAGCGGCGGTGAAAGAGAGTGTGAGGGGTGGGTGAGAGAGAGAGAGAGAGAGAGAGAGAGAGAGAGTGGGGGTGAGAGAGCGAGAGTGGGCGGGGTGAGAGAGAGAGAGTGTGAGGGGTGAGAGAGAGAGAGAGAGTGTGAGGGGTGAGAGAGAGAGTGGGGGTGAGAGAGAGAGAGTGATAGAGAAACATTTCCAGGTGAAACTGTGTGTAAGAATGCAGCTCGTCCTGCTCTGACCACATTCCACCATTAACATACACACAGAGCCTATCACACTGTCCTACTGTCCCACTGTCTCTCACATTGTCTCTCAGACCCACACACTGTCCCACTGTCTCTCACACTGTCCTACTGTCTCTCACATTGTCTCTCAGACCCACACACTGTCTCACTGTCTCTCACACTGTCCTACTGTCCCTCACACTGTCCCACTGTCTCTCACATTGTCTCTCAGACCCACACACTGTCCCACTGTCTCTCACACTGTCCTACTGTCTCTCACACTGTCTCTCAGACCCACACACTGTCCCACTGTCTCTCACACTGTCCTACTGTCTCTCAAACTGTCTCTCAGACCCACACACTGTCCCACTGACTCTCACACTGTCCTACTGTCTCTCACACTGTCTCTCAGACCCACACACTGTCTCACTGTCTCTCACACTGTCCTACTGTCGCACTGTCTCTCACACTGTCTCTCAGACCCACACACTGTCCCACTGTCTCTCACACTGTCCGACTGTCTCTCACACTGTCTCTCAGACCCACACACTGTCTCACTGTCTCTCACACTGTCCTACTGTCCCTCACACTGTCCCACTGTCTCTCACACTGTCCTACTGTCCCACTGTCTCTCACACTGTCTCTCAGACCCACACACTGTCCCACTGTCTCTCACACTGTCCTACTGTCTCTCACACTGTCTCTCAGACCCACACACTGTCCCACTGTCTCTCACACTGTCCTACTGTCTCTCACACTGTCTCTCAGACCCACACACTGTCTCACTGTCTCTCACACTGTCCTACTGTCCCACTGTCTCTCACACTGTCTCTCAGACCCACACACTGTCCCACTGTCTCTCACACTGTCCTACTGTCTCTCACACTGTCTCTCAGACCCACACACTGTCTCTCACACTGTCCTACTGTCCCTCACACTGTCTCACTGTCTCTCACACTGTCCTACTGTCCCACTGTCTCTCACACTGTCTCTCAGACCCACACACTGTCCCACTGTCTCTCACACTGTCCTACTGTCTCTCACACTGTCTCTCAGACCCACACACTGTCTCACTGTCTCTCACACTGTTCCACTGTCTCTCAGACCCACACACTGTCTCACTGTCTCTCACACTGTCCTACTGTCCCACTGTCTCTCACATTGTCTCTCAGACCCACACACTGTCCCACTGTCTCTCACACTGTCCTACTGTCTCTCACATTGTCTCTCAGACCCACACACTGTCCCACTGTCTCTCACACTGTCCTACTGTCTCTCACACTGTCTCTCAGACCCACACACTGTCCCACTGTCTCTCACACTGTCCTACTCTCTCTCACACTGTCTCTCAGACCCACAAACTGTCTCACTGTCTCTCACACTGTCTCTCAGACCCACACACTGTCCCACTGTCTCTCACACTGTCCTACTGTCCCTCACACTGTCCCACTGTCTCTCACACTGTCCTACTGTCTCTCACACTGTCTCTCAGACCCACACACTGTCTCACTGTCTCTCACACTGTCCTACTGTCCCTCACACTGTCCCACTGTCTCTCAGACCCACACACTGTCTCACTGTCTCTCAGACTGTTCCACTGTCTCTCAGACCCACACACTGTCTCACTGTCTCTCACACTGTCCTACTGTCCCACTGTCTCTCACATTGTCTCTCAGACCCACACACTGTCTCACTGTCTCTCACACTGTCCTACTGTCTCTCAGACCCACACACTGTCCCACTGTCTCTCACACTGTCCTACTGTCTCTCACACTGTCTCTCAGACCCACACACTGTCTCACTGTCTCTCACACTGTCCTACTGTCCCACTGTCTCTCACACTGCCTCTCAGACCCACACACTGTCCCACTGTCTCTCACACTGTCCTACTGTCTCTCACACTGTCTCTCAGACCCACACACTGTCTCACTGTCTCTCACACTGTCCTACTGTCCCTCACACTGTCTCTCAGACCCACACACTGTCTCACTGTCCCTCACACTGTCCCACTGTCTCTCACACGGTCTCTCAGACCCACACACTGTCTCACCATCTCTCACACTGTCTCACCGTCTCTCACACTGTCTCACTGTCTCTCAAACCCACACACTGTCTCACTGTCTCTCACACAGTCCTACTGTCCCTCACACTGGCTCTCAGACCCACACACTGTCCCACTGTCTCTCACACTGTCCCACTGTCTCTCACACTGTCACTCAGACTCACACACTGTCTCACTGTCTCTCACACTGTCCTACTGTCCCTCACACTGTCCCACTGTCTCTCACATTGTCTCTCAGACCCACACACTGTCCCACTGTCTCTCACACTGTCCTACTGTCTCTCACACTGTCTCTCAGACCCACACACTGTCTCACTGTCTCTCACACTGTCCTACTGTCCCACTGTCTCTCACACTGTCTCTCAGACCCACACACTGTCCCACTGTCTCTCACACTGTCCTACTGTCTCTCACATTGTCTCTCAGACCCACACACTGTCTCACTGTCTCTCACACTGTCCTACTGTCCCTCACACTGTCCCACTGTCTCTCACATTGTCTCTCAGACCCACACACTGTCCCACTGTCTCTCACACTGTCCTACTGTCTCTCACACTGTCTCTCAGACCCACACACTGTCCCACTGTCTCTCACACTGTCCTACTGTCTCTCACACTGTCTCTCAGACCCACACACTGTCTCACTGTCTCTCACACTGTCCTACTGTCCCTCACACTGTCCCACTGTCTCTCAGACCCACACACTGTCCCACTGTCTCTCACACTGTTCCACTGTCTCTCAGACCCACACACTGTCTCACTGTCTCTCACACTGTCCTACTGTCTCTCACACTGTCTCTCAGACCCACACACTGTCCCACTGTCTCTCACACTGTCCTACTGTCTCTCACACTGTCTCTCAGACCCACACACTGTCCCACTGTCTCTCACACTGTCCTACTGTCTCTCACACTGTCTCTCAGACCCACACACTGTCTCACTGTCTCTCACACTGTCCTACTGTCCCACTGTCTCTCACACTGCCTCTCAGACCCACACACTGTCCCACTGTCTCTCACACTGTCCTACTGTCTCTCACACTGTCTCTCAGACCCACACACTGTCTCACTGTCTCTCACACTGTCCTACTGTCCCTCACACTGTCTCTTAGACCCACACACTGTCTCACTGTCCCTCACACTGTCACACTGTCTCTCACACGGTCTCTCAGACCCACACACTGTCTCACCATCTCTCACACTGTCTCACCGTCTCTCACACTGTCTCACTGTCTCTCAAACCCACACACTCTCTCACTGTCTCTCACACAGTCCTACTGTCCCTCACACTGTCTCTCAGACCCACACACTGTCCCACTGTCTCTCACACTGTCCCACTGTCTCTCACACTGTCACTCAGACTCACACACTGTCTCACTGTCTCTCACACTGTCCTACTGTCCCACTGTCTCTCACACTGTCTCTCAGAACCACACACTGTCTCACTGTCTCTCAGAACACACTCTCTCTCAGAACCACACACTGTCTCACAGAACACATTCTCTCTCAGAACCACACACTGTCTCACTGTCTCTCAGAACACACTCTCTCTCAGAACCACACACTGTCTCACTGTCTCTTAGAACACATTCTCTCTTAGAACCACACACTGACTCACTGTCTCTCAGAACACATTCTCTCTCAGAACCACACACTGTCTCACTGTCTCTCAGAACCACACACTGTTTCACAGAACACATTCTCTCTCAGAACCACACACTGTCTCACTGTCTCTCAGAACACATTCTCTCTCAGAACCACACACTGTCTCACTGTCTCTCAGAATACATTCTCTCTCAGACCCACACTGTCTCATTGTCTCCCAGAACCACACACTGTCTCACTGACTCTCAGAACCACACACTGTCTCACTGTCTCTCAGAACACATTCTCTCTCAGAACCACACACTGTCTCACTGTCTCTCAGAACACATTCTCTCTCAGAACCACACTGTCTCATTGTCTCCCAGAACCACACACTGTCTCACTGACTCTCAGAACCACACACTGTCTCACTGATTCTCAGAACCACACACTGTCTCACTGTCTCTCAGAACACACTCTCTCTCAGAACCACACACTGTCTCACTGTCTCTCAGAACACACTCTCTCTCAGAACCACACACTGTCTCACTGTCTCTCAGAACACATTCTCTCTCAGAACCACACACTGTCTCACTGTCTCTCAGAACACATTCTCTCTCAGAACCACACACTGTCTCATTGTCTCTCAGAACACACTCTCTCTCAGAACCACACACTGTCTCACAGAACACATTCTCTCTCAGAACCACACACTGTCTCACTGTCTCTCAGAACACATTCTCTCTCAGAACCACACACTGTCTCATTGTCTCCCAGAACCACACACTTTCTCACTGACTCTCAGAACCACACACTGTCTCACTGTCTCTCAGAACACACTCTCTCTCAGAACCACACACTGTCTCACAGAACACATTCTCTCTCAGAACCACACACTGTCTCACTGTGTCTCAGAACACATTCTCTCTCAGAACCACACTGTCTCATTGTCTCCCAGAACCACACACTGTCTCACTGACTCTCAGAACCACACACTGTCTCACTGATTCTCAGAACCACACACTGTCTCACTGTCTCTCAGAACACACTGTCTCTCAGAACCACACACTGTCTCACTGTCTCTCAGAACACATTCTCTCTCAGAAACACACCCTGTCTCACTGTCTCTCAGAACCACACACAGTCTCACAGAACACATTCTCTCTCAGAACCACACACTGTCTCACTGTCTCTCAGAACACACTCTCTCTCAGAACCACACACTGTCTCACAGAACACATTCTCTCTCAGAACCACACACTGTCTCACTGTCTCTCAGAACAAATTCTCTCTTAGAAACACACACTGTCTAACTGTCTCTCAGAACCACACACTGTCTAACTGTCTCTAAGAACACATTCTCTCTCAGAACCACACCCTGTCTCACTGTCTCTCAGAACACATTGTCTCTCAGAACCACACACTGTCTCACTGTCTCTCAGAACCACACACTCTCTCACTGTCTCTCAGAACACATTCTCAGAACCACACACTGTCTCACTGTCTCTCAGAACACATTCTCTCTCAGAACCACACACTGTCTCATTGTCTCCTAGAACCACACACTGTCTCACTGTCTCTCAGAACCACACACTGTCTCACTGTCTCTCAGAACACATTCTCTCTCAGAACCACACACTGTCTCACTGTCTCTCAGAACCACTTCACAAGAAGAACATTAATAAAAACAACATTTACCCACAAACTACCTCTCATCTCCAAACCCACACCTGCACCACACAGAATCCCCAACACAGACACATCACTCAGAGGAACCTTCAGACCAGGATCAGGACCAGGACAAGACCAGGACCAGGACAAGACCAGGACCAGGACCAGGACCAGGACCAAGACAAGACCAGAACCGGGACCAGGACCAGAACCGGGACTGGGACCAAGTGTCATATATAATATTAGGATATAAGAAATATTATACAAATACTGATCAACAGAGAGAGAGAGAGAGAAAGAGAGAAAGAGAGAGAGAAGATACATAAAAGAGACAACAGAAAAAGAGACAGATACTGAGAAAGAGGAAGAGAAGTGAAGAAATAAGAGAAAGAGTGAATGGAAATAAGAAACAGAGAGAGAGAGAGAGAGAGAGAGAGAGAGAGAGAGAGAGAGTAAACCGTGTTGTTCTCTTACCTGCTGCTGTGTCTGAATGTTTGTTTAATGACTCGCGCGCGCTCTCGCTCTCTCTCTCTCTATCTATCTGTGTGTGTGTGTGTGTCAGGTAAAACCTGCGGGGCGGCTCACACACACACACACAGGTGTGTCAGCAGGTGAGGGACCGCGCGAGCTACACAGGACTTTTATTTTATTTTGTTAATACTGTTCATACCGAAACCTCATAATTTTTTTTTATCTGTTTGTTTATTTGTTTGTTTGTTTTTCATTGTCGAGGGTGCGGCAGTGAAATCACGCGCGTACATAAAAATACGTTGAGCGCAATAAACAAACTACACGATAATTAATAAATAAATAAATACACAAATAAAGCGTTAAATAGAACTAATCAGTGCACGAGACACAACACTATCTCCCTGATTAATCAGATATAAATAAAAATATAAATCCGGAAATAGTTTATAGTCTATAGTGCACGTGCTGTGCCGCGGCGCAGTGAAACCTAACCAGCTCAGCCTGTTCGCCCGCGCCTTCAGCCCAATCAGCGCGTGGGTCGACCAGCAGCATCCAATCACAGAGGTGCGGCGTCACCCAGGGGCGGGTGTTCGGCTGCAGCAGCAGGGTAGTGTGCGCGTGTTTACATGCTGTAGCCGCAGCAGCGCCGGCGGGAGTTAATACAAAACTAATAATTAATAATAATCAACTGAATAACCAGATACTCAGCCGGTCCCGCGCGCCATGTGAGGACCGGTCAGCGCAAACATGAGCACTCTGTGTCGGGAGGTGGTCACTCTGCAACTCGGACATTACTCCAACTTCGTGGGGACTCACTGGTGGAACCTGCAGGTCTGTTTACTACTGAACACTGATCACTTACTACTAACTACTGAACACTAACTACTGAACACTGATCACTTACTACTAACTACTGACCACTGAACACTAACTACTGACCACTGAACACTAACTACTGACCACTGAACACTAACTACTGACCACTGAACCCTAACTACTAACTACTGAACACTGACCACTAACTACTGACCACTGAACACTAACTACTGACCACTGAACACTAACTACTGAACACTGAACACTAACTACTGAACACTGATCACTTACTACTAACTACTGAACACTGATCACTTACTACTAACTACTGACCACTGAACACTAACTACTGAACACTGATCACTTACTACTAACTACTGACCACTGAACAATAACTACTGAACACTGACCACTGAACACTAACTACTGACCACTGAACACTAACTACTGACCACTGATCACTAACTACTAACTACTGACCACTGAACACTAACTACTGACCACTGATCACTAACTACTAACTACTGACCACTGAACACTAACTACTGACCACTGATCACTAACTACTAACTACTGAACACTGATCACTTACTACTAACTACTGAACACTGAACACTAACTACTGACCACTGATCACTAACTACTGACCACTGAACACTAACTACTGACCACTGAACACTAACTTCTAACTACTGACCACTGAACACTAACTACTGACCACTGATCACTAACTACTGAACACTGAACACTAACTACTGACCACTGATCACTAACTACTAACTACTGACCACTGATCACTAACTACTAACTACTGACCACCGAACACTTACTACTGACCACTGAAGTTTCCCTTCTCACTATTCACTCCCCCCTGCCTAACTGGCCACTCACCACTCACTTCTCACCGCCAAAGTGACTACTCACTGCTTGACTGACTACTCACTCCTCACTGCTTGACTGACTACTCACTCCTCACTGCCTGACTGACTACTCACTCCTCACTGCTTGACTGACTACTCACTCCTCACTGCCTGACTGACTACTCACTCCTCACTGCTTGACTGACTACTCACTCCTCAGTGCTTGACTGACTACTCACTCCTCACTGCCTGACTGACTACTCACTCCTCACTGCTTGACTGACTACTCACTCCTCAGTGCTTGACTGACTACTCACTCCTCACTGCCTGACTGACTACTCACTCCTCACTGCTTGACTGACTACTCACTCCTCACTGCTTGACTGACTACTCACTCCTCACTGCCTGACTGACTACTCACTCCTCACTGCCTGACTGGATATTTTTACACCTCAGTGCCTGACTGGATATTTACTTCTCACTGCCTGACTGGATATTTACTCCTCACTGCCTGAGTGGCTACTCACTCCTCACTGCCTGAGTGGCTACTCACTCCTCACTGCCTGAGTGGCTACTCACTCCTCACTCCTCACTGTCTGACTGGCTATTTGCTTCTCACTGCCTGACTGGATATTTACTCCTCACTGCCTAACTGGCTATTTGCTTCTCACTGCCTGACTGGATATTTACTCCTCACTGCCTGACTGGATATTTACTCCTCACTGCCTAACTGGCTACTCACTCCTCACTGCCTAACTGGCTATTTACTCCTCACTGCCTGACTGGATATTTACTTCTCACTGCCTAACTGGCTACTCACTCCTCACTGCCTAACTGGCTATTTACTCCTCACTGCCTGACTGGATATTTACTCCTCACTGCCTGACTGGATATTTACTCCTCACTGCCTGACTGGATATTTACTCCTCACTGCCTAACTGGCTATTTACTCCTCACTGCCTGACTGGCTACTCACTCCTCACTGCCTAACTGGCTATTTACTCCTCACTGTCTGACTGGATATTTACTCCTCACTGCCTGACTGGCTACTCACTCCTCACTGCCTGACTGGATATTTACTCCTCACTGCTTGAGTGGCTACTTACTCCTCACTGCCTGACTGGCTACTTACTCCTCACTGCCTGACTGGCTACTTACTCCTCACTGCCTGACTGGCTATTTGCTTCTCCCTGCCTAACTGGATATTTACTCCTCAATGCTTGACTGGATATTTACTCCTCAATGCCTGACTGGATATTTACTCCTCACTGCCTGACTGGCTATTTGCTTCTCCCTGCCTAACTGGATATTTACTCCTCAATGCCTGACTGGATATTTACTCCTCACTGCCTGACTGGCTATTTGCTTCTCACTGCTTGACTGGCTACTCACCACTTTATATTTGTTCTGTATTTTTTTAGGATGCATCTTTGTGCTATGACCAAGATCTTCCTCCAGGGGAGCTGCAGAGTGATGTTATGTTCAGAGAGGGTCTCACTCTTGGGGGTCATGTCACCTACACCCCCCGCCTCATTGCAATGGACCTTAAAGGTAACTGAGCAGCCATCAAACTGACAGTGTGATCCATAGTTTTTGTGTGGACGACTGTATAGATCATATCAGACACTTTATAAACCAATGCATAGAAATATTATCTCTACGCTTCCTGTAGCGTATTACAGTCTGTCAGAACCACCGTCGCCCCCTACGCTTCCTGTAGTGTATAACAGTCTGTCAGAACCACCGTCGCCCCCTACACCTCCTGTAGCGTATTACAGTCTGTCAGAACCACCGTCGCCCCCTACGCTTCCTGTAGTGTATTACAGTCTGTCAGAACCACCGTCGCCCCCTACGCTTCCTGTAGTGTATTACAGTCTGTCAGAACCACCGTCGCCCCCTACGCTTCCTGTAGTGTATTACAGTCTGTCAGAACCACCGTCGCCCCCTACGCTTCCTGTAGTGTATTACAGTCTGTCAGAACCACCGTCGCCCCCTACGCTTCCTGTAGTGTATTACAGTCTGTCAGAACCGCCGTCGCCCCCTACGCTTCCTGTAGTGTATTACAGTCTGTCAGAACCGCCGTCGCCCCCTACGCTTCCTGTAGTGTATTACAGTCTGTCAGAACCACCGTCGCCCCCTACGCTTCCTGTAGTGTATTACAGTCTGTCAGAACCACCGTCGCCCCCTACGCCTCCTGTAGTGTATTACAGTCTGTCAGAACCACCGTCGCCCCCTACGCTTCCTGTAGTGTATTACAGTCTGTCAGAACCACCGTCGCCCCCTACGCTTCCTGTAGTGTATTACAGTCTGTCAGAACCACCGTCGCCCCCTACGCTTCCTGTAGTGTATTACAGTCTATCAGAACCACCGTCGCCCCCTACGCTTCCTGTAGTGTATTACAGTCTATCAGAATGATGTTGTTTGTAATTATCTTTGTTTTCTGCATTAGGAAGTCTTCAGACTCTGAAGCAGGAAGGCAGTCTGTATGCTACTCAGCAGGACTCAGGCACAGTAACATGGTATGTGTTTATATATGTGTACATAGAGGTACAAATGGGAGTGAAACAGGGTTTTTTTTTTTTTCAAATGAAATTTAAATTTTAAAAGAATTTTATGAAATTTTATGAAAGTCTGAATTTCGTTTTCTGTAAAAAAAAACCCATGATATGAATTTGAAGTATCTATAATTGTATTTAAAGAGTAAGGATTACTTTATGTAATCTATGATCAATACATGTATATGTATATTGGTTCTATTGGTAATATTATATATTATTTTATATTGGTTTTATTGGTAATATATATATATTATATTTTGGTTTTATTGGTAATATTATATATTGTTCTTTATTGGTTCTATTGGTAATATTATATATTATTATATATTGGTTCTATTGGTAATATTATATATTGTTCTATATTGGTTCTATTGGTAATATTATATATTATTATATATTGGTTCTATAGGTAATATTATATATTGTTATATATAGGTTCTATTGGTGTTATATATTGGTTTTGTTGATTATATATATATATATATATATATATATATATATATATATATATATATATATATATATATATATATATATATTGGTTCTGTTGGTAATATTATATATGTTTTCTATTGGTAATTTTATTTATTATTATATATTGGTTCTATTGGTAATAAATATTGTTATATATTGGTTCTATTTACTGGAGTGTGTCCAGTCTATAAAAGATTGGATGACTTGCAATTTTTTACGTCTAAATGAGAATAAAACTGAGGATTTGATTCTAGGTCCTCAAAATGTGGCTAGTAACCTGAAGAAGGAACTGGGTTGGTTGCATACAAGGATTAATACACAGCCTAGAAATGTAGGAGTTATTTTTGACTCTGATATTACTTTCTCTGTACATGTGAGGAAGCTGTTACAGGTTTGTTATTTTCAGCTGAGAAATATAGTTAAGCTCAAAAATTTTCTGTCATTCCAGGATACAGAGAAAAATATTCATGCTTTTGTTTCATCGCGGTTGGATTATTGTAATGCGTTGTTTACTTGTCTCAGTGGTGAAAGTTTGGCTCAGCTCCAGCGGATCCAGAATGCAGCGGCACGAGTGCTTATTGGATCTAAGAAGTGTGATCATATCTCTCCAGTTCTGACCGCTATGCACTGGCTGCCTGTAGCGTATAGAGTTCATTTTAAAATATTGGTTTTAACTTATCAAGCGCTTTGTGGAGAGGGTCCAGAGTATATCTCTGACCTATTACTGATCTCTAATGGAAGGGTACTGCGGTCTTCCAATCAAGGGCTGTCAGTAGTCCCTAGGACTAAATTGAAACGGAAGGGTGATTGTGCCTTTTCTGTATGCGCTCCAAAGCTTTGGAATAACCTTCCGTTGGATATTCGGCTATCTGGTTCTGAAGAGCTCTTTAAAAAACGGCTTAAAACGCATTTGTTCTCTTTAGCCTTTGCAGATGGGCATAGCTAGGTTTGTTGTTTTTAAATAGTGTTT
>CM038702.1:72417928-72477928 GCA_021613375.1 Megaleporinus macrocephalus
TCGTATGTGCGTACGGCTCTCTTCCGTTTCCCATGATGCAAAGCAGCTGTCTCCCTGATGCCCTGCAAGCCTGCCATGACGTGATGCCCTGGAAACCCTTATCAGCCTGTCCTGAGCGCGCTGATGCACGCTGCTTTGGCCAATCAGTGACGCTCAAAGGACTAAAGGGTCAGAACCTAGTGAGGTAAGAGACGGTTATACCAGAGACAGTTACATCAGAGCAGGTTACATTAAGGATGGTAACACCACAGACAGTTACATCAGAGCAGGTTACATTAAGGATGGTAACACCAGAAACAGTTACATCAGAGCAGGTTACATTAAGGATGGTAACGCCAGAGACAGTTACATCAGAGCAGGTTACATTAAGGATGGTAACGCCAGAGACAGTTACATCAGAGCAGGTTACATTAAGGATGGTAACACCAGAAACAGTTACATCAGAGCAGGTTACATTAAGGATGGTAACACCAGAGACAGTTACATCAGAGCAGGTTACATTAAGGATGGTAACGCCAGAGACAGTTACATCAGAGCAGGTTACATTAAGGATGGTTACTCTGAAGACAGTAACATCAGAGCAGGTTACATTAAGGATGGTAACAACAGAAACAGTTACATCAGAGCAGGTTACATTAAGGATGGTAACACCAGAGACAGTTACATCAGAGTAGGTTACATTAAGGATGACAACGCCAGAGACAGTTACATCAGAGCAGGTTACATTAAGGATGGTAACACCAGAGACAGTTACATCAGAGCAGGTTACATTAAGGATGGTAACACCAGAGACAGTTACATCAGAGCAGGTTACATTAAGGATGGTAACATCAGAAATAGTTACATCAGAGCAGGTTACATTAAGGATGGTAACACCAGAGACAGTTACATCAGAGCAGGTTACATTAAGGATGGTAACACCAGAGACAGTTACATCAGAGCAGGTTACATTAAGGATGGTAACACCAGAGACAGTTACATCAGAGCAGGTTACATTAAGGATGGTTACTCTGAAGACAGTTACATCAGAGCAGGTTACATTAAGGATGGTAACGCCAGAGACAGTTACATCAGAGCAGGTTACATTAAGGATGGTAACACCAGAGACAGTTACATCAGAGCAGGTTACATTAAGGATGGTAACACCAGAAACAGTTACATCAGAGCAGGTTACATTAAGGATGGTTACTCTGAAGACAGTTACATCAGAGCAGGTTACATTAAGGATGGTAACAACAGAAACAGTTACATCAGAGCAGGTTACATTAAGGATGGTAACACCAGAAACAATTACATCAGAGCAGGTTACATTAAGGATGACAACACCAGAGACAGTTACATCAGAGCAGGTTACATTAAGGATGGTAACGCCAGAGACAGTTACATCAGAGCAGGTTACATTAAGGATGGTAACACCAGAGACAGTTACATCAGAGCAGGTTACATTAAGGATGGCAACGCCAGAGACAGTTACATCAGAGCAGGTTACTTTAAGGATGGTAACACCAGAGACAGTTACATCAGAGCAGGTTACATTAAGGATGGTAACACCAGAAACAGTTACATCAGAGCAGGTTACATTAAGGATGGTTACTCTGAAGACAGTTACATCAGAGCAGGTTACATTAAGGATGGTAACACCAGAAACAATTACATCAGAGCAGGTTACATTAAGGATGGTAACACCAGAGACAGTTACATCAGAGCAGGTTACATTAAGGATGGTAACAACAGAATCAGTTACATCAGAGCAGGTTACATTAAGGATGGTAACACCAGAAACAGTTACATCAGAGCAGGTTACATTAAGGATGGTTACTCTGAAGACAGTTACATCAGAGCAGGTTACATTAAGGATGGTAACAACAGAAACAGTTACATCAGAGCAGGTTACATTAAGGATGGTAACACCAGAAACAATTACATCAGAGCAGGTTACATTAAGGATGACAACACCAGAGACAGTTACATCAGAGCAGGTTACATTAAGGATGGTAACGCCAGAGACAGTTACATCAGAGCAGGTTACATTAAGGATGGTAACACCAGAGACAGTTACATCAGAGCAGGTTACATTAAGGATGGCAACGCCAGAGACAGTTACATCAGAGCAGGTTACTTTAAGGATGGTAACACCAGAGACAGTTACATCAGAGCAGGTTACATTAAGGATGGTAACACCAGAAACAGTTACATCAGAGCAGGTTACATTAAGGATGGTTACTCTGAAGACAGTTACATCAGAGCAGGTTACATTAAGGATGGTAACACCAGAAACAATTACATCAGAGCAGGTTACATTAAGGATGGTAACACCAGAGACAGTTACATCAGAGCAGGTTACATTAAGGATGGTAACAACAGAATCAGTTACATCAGAGCAGGTTACATTAAGGATGGCAACACCAGAGACAGTTACATCAGAGCAGGTTACATTAAGGATGGCAACGCCAGAGACAGTTACATCAGAGCAGGTTACATTAAGGATGGTAACATCAGAAACAGTTACATCAGAGCAGGTTACATTAAGGATGGTAACACCAGAAACAGTTACATCAGAGCAGGTTACATTAAGGATGGTACCACCAGAAACAGTTACATCAGAGCAGGTTACATTAAGGATGGTAACACCAGAAACAGTTACATCAGAGCAGGTTACATTAAGGATGGTAACACCAGAAACAGTTACATCAGAGCAGGTTACATTAAGGATGGTAACATCAGAAACAGTTACATCAGAGCAGGTTACATTAAGGATGGTTACTCTGAAGACAGTTACATCAGAGCAGGTTACATTAAGGATGGTAACACCAGAAACAGTTACATCAGAGCAGGTTACATTAAGGATGGTAACACCAGAGACAGTTACATCAGAGGAGGTTACATTAAGGATGGTAACACCAGAGACAGTTACATCAGAGCAGGTTACATTAAGGATGGTAACACCAGAGGTAGTTACATCAGAGCAGGTTACATTAAGGATGGTAACACCAGAGACAGTTACATCAGAGCAGGTTACATTAAGGATGGTAACACCAGAGACAGTTACATCAGAGCAGGTTACATTAAGGATGGTAACACCAGAGACAGTTACATCAGAGGAGTTTGTTTTGGTAAAATTGTGCTGTTGTAATGTTGCTGCTACGTTAATGTGATGTTGAAAATTGTCACTAAACTGATGTTGTGAATTTTCTGTGGTAGCGTTATTATGGTTAGCTGTAAAAGTTGTAGAACATATGTAACTTTAATGTTGTTATTGTAATGTTATTAATACGTTACTCAGGTATGTATATGGTCATGAATGTGATGTAATGTTATGAAAGCGCTGCTGTATCATTTCTTATTTTGTTTATCCCGCAGTCCACTGGTTCCTGGCACCGAGCCCCCCAGCCCACTGCACTGTGCACTGTCAGGAGAAGAGGTTCTGGACACATACGTCAGATCACACTACCCTTCCACCCCACTGTGAGTAGAACCTGCACACATACACAAATACATCAGACCACACTGAGACAGTCTAGTGTATGAGACCATGTACAGACCAGTTACCTTCCCAGTCTGGAGTTCCTCACTGTCTGATCTTCTGTCTCTACAGAGCAGTCCAGCTGGTGTCCTCCCCCAGTAAACTGACCGCTCCATTTCCCCAGATCTTCAGTCCAATTCTGGACCCCCAGGGGTTAATTCAGAGCCAGACTCCGACCACAGGCAAGTACTAATGCTAGTATAATGCTTTACTATCTGCATCCCTCCATCCCTCCATCCAACTGTCAGTCAGGGTGTCTGTACAACCATCCATATCTGCATGCATCCATCCATCCATCCCTCCATCCATCCCTCCATCCAACTATCAGGGCATCTGTCCAACCATCCATATCTGCATGCATCCATCCATCCATCCCTCCTTCCATCCCTTCATCCAACTATCTATCAGGGCATCTGTCCAACCATCCATATCTGCATCCCTCCATCCAACTATCAATCAGGGCATCTGTCCAACCATCCATATCTGCATCTCTCCATCCAACTATCAATCAAGGCATCTGTCCAACCATCCACATCTGCATCCATCCATCTCTCCATCCAACTATCAATCAGGGCAATCTGTCCAACCATCCCTCCATCCAACTATCAATTACAGCATCTGTCCAACCATCCATATCTGCATCCATCCATCTCTCCATTCATTCATATCTACATCCATCAATTCCCACCATCCGACTATCAATCGGGGCATCTGATTGGGCCTCTATCACAAACATTCATCAATCATCAATCCATCCATCCATTCACTCCTCATGTCATCTGTTCACCCATCCATATCTATATCCATCCATTTCCCATCACGTCCATTCATTTACTTCTCCATTCATTACTGCTTACATCTATTCATCAATTCCTTCCTCTGTCCTTGCAGGCATCTTTTCCTTCCCCCAATCACAAAGTCTATCCATCTTTCCATCCATCCCTCCCACTGTCCTATCCACGATGCCCGGGGAGTATTGCTCAAGGGCACTTTAGTCGTGGCTTGCCGGTCCCGGGGATCAAACTGGCGACAACTGGTCACAAGACCGGATCCCTAACGTTCAGACCACGCTTGCCCGTCTTCCTCATTTACTAATGTAGAGTGTGTTCTAGTGTACTGCTGTGCTGTATTTACACTGGACTATATATAACACTGCTAGTGTCTCCTACTGTCCTGTGTCTCAGTTCCCCCTCTTTCTGCCCCCTCAGCTGCTGTGGTCTCGTCCGTGCCGGTGATGACTTGCGTCCAGTCCAGCGTGGCTGTTGGTCAGTTTCTGGCGGAGCTGCAGAAGTCCTGCACTTCGGTGGATCGGCGGCGTGTGGCCCCCAGCTTCCTGTCCCAGGGCCCCGAGCCCACAGAGCTTACCGAAAGCCTTGAACAGCTCCGCGGCCTGGCGTACCGTTACCGTGATGACAGCGGAGGAACGCTGCGCTCTTCTTCTGAGGAGGAGGACGATTAGCTTCAGTTATCACCATCATCACCATCACCATCATCATCATCACTCAGACAGCAGAGCAGATACTGATCAGACAAATCAGTTCATCTGGAGGGAGGGAGGGATGGATGAAGGGAGAAGTGAATGGGATGGATCAATTTTGGAGGGAATAGAGAGTGGGTGGAGCATGCATGGAAGAAGAGAGGGATGTACCAAGGGAGAGAAGGATGTAGGCATGGATGGATGGATGGATGGATGCAGCTATGGACAGTTAGATAACCTGAGGGATGGATGGATGAATTGATTGAGATTGATTGATGCACTGATTGATAGTCGGATGGTAAGAATGGATGGATGCAGATATGGATGGTCGGACAGATGCCCTGATTGACAGTTGGGTGGTAGGATGGATGGATGAAGATATGTATGGTTGGACAGACGCCCTGATTGATAGCTGGATGGATGGTTGGGCAGATGCCCTCATTGATAGTTGGATGGATGGAAGGATGGATGCAGATATGGATGGTTGGGCAGATGGATAGAGTAGTGGGTAAATGCATGGAAGGAGGGATGAAAGGATGGATGGATGGTTGGACAGATGCCCTCATTGATAGTTGGATGGATGGAAGGATGCAGATATGAATGATTGGACAGAAGCCCTGATGGGTGGACTGAAGGATTGAAAGATGGATAGCTAAATCGATTGACTGAGGTTTAGAAGGATGGTGGACTGGATGGATAGAGAAGTGGGTAAATGCATGGATGGAGGGATAGAAGGATGGAGGGATGGTTGAGAAGAACCTTCCCAGACCATCATCTCCATCCTGCTCAGTCCAGTGAGTACAGAAAGGTGAAGTCCTGCAGGAGGTACTGTAGGGTGAGCTGGGTTGTGTTCTGAATCACTCTCTACTAACATAGTGAGAGCACTTCACTTCACTACCAGTATAGTGCACTTTCATCAGACGGGTTTGGGACGTGGCGGAGAACCAGGACAGTAGAACTTCATATGAAGATTATCAGCACTGCTGGTTCTGATCTCCCGGATGAGGAGATGAACCTCTGGGTGGATTTGGGATCAGAACCTGGTGGAGGTCGGAGGTGAAGGAGCTGTTCAGGAGTGTTACTGTATTGTGTGTGTGTGTACGTAAACCTGTTTTATTAAAACTGATCTGCTGCTTGGACTGAAGGCTGACCTCTCTGAAACCATACCTGGAAAACAGGAGCAACTACCATTCAAACTTACAGCGCTTCACACTGCAGTTCACTTCCTCTGCCACCAGGAGGCGGTGGTGGACTGCATCTCTTCGTCCTTCCACATCACGGCCAACTATTCAGTTTCACATTGTACAGTACATTAGTGTTTTATATCTCAAACAAAAGCTTTCCTGCAGATCCTTAACCATCATCCTCAAACACCCTCCACCATGAATTTAGAGTTTAAAAAGTTTAAGACTGAGATCTTCTCTAAACTATCATAAACAGCATCTCAGAATCAGACAGTGTATTTATGACATCTACTGTAAGAACTTTCTGTGAGGAGCTTTTAGAGGTGGACGTCTGGTTCCATTCACCACCACTATTATTTTCAGATCTTCCACATTTTACCATCAACATCCAGATAAACTCAGAACACACTGGTGGGTTTCATAGTGAATACAAGTGTGTTGTAGACATGGAGACCCCTGGTTCCCATCACCACCACTGTAAACACCATCACCACCACTGTAAACATCATCACCACCACTGTAAACACCACCACCACCACCACCACTGTAAACATCACCTGAACCATCTCACACTAAAACACTCTCAGTCACTCTGTTTACATACCAAACACCTCCTTACCTGTTGGTAGTGCTCAAAGCCGACTCTGTAGACACGTCCCCAACACACTGTACACTAACTAGACACGTCCCCAACACACTGTACACTAACTAGACATGTCCCCAACACACTGTACACTAACTAGACACGTCCCCGACACACTGTACACTAACTAGACACGTCCCCAACACACTGTACACTAACTAGACATGTCCCCAACACACTGTACACTAACTAGACACGTCCCCGACACACTGTACACTAACTAGACACATCCCCAACACACTGTACACTAACTAGACACGTCCCCAACACACTGTACACCAGCTAGACACGTCCTCAACACACTGTACACTAACTAGACACGTCCTCAACACACTCTACACTAACTAGACACGTCCCCAACACACTGTACACTAACTAGACACGTCCCCAACACACTGTACACTAACTAGACATGTCCCCAACACACTGTACACTAACTAGACACGTCCCCGACACACTGTACACTAACTAGACACATCCCCAACACACTGTACACTAACTAGACACGTCCCCAACACACTGTACACCAGCTAGACACGTCCTCAACACACTGTACACTAACTAGACACGTCCTCAACACACTCTACACTAACTAGACACGTCCCCAACACACTGTACACTAACTAGACACGTCCCCAACACACTGTACACTAACTAGACACATCCCCAACACACTGTACACTAACTAGACACGTCCCCAACACACTGTACACTAACTAGACACGTCCCCAACACACTGTACACTAACTAGACACGTCCTCAACACACTGTACACTAACTAGACACGTCCTCAACACACTGTACACAGACTAGACCCGTCCTCAACTATGTGGACTGGCTAGACACGTCCTCAACACACTGTACACTGACTAGACACGTCCTCAACACACTGTACACTGACTAGACACGTCCTCAACACACTGCACACTGACTTTGCACGTCCTCAACACACTGTACACTGACTAGGCATGTCCCCAACACACTGTACACTGACTAGACACGTCCCCAACACACTGTACACTGACTAGACACGTCCTCAACACACTGTACACAGACTAGACACATCCTCAACACACTGTACACAGACTAGACACATCCTCAACACACTGTACACTGAATAGACACATCCTCAACACACTGCACAATGACTAGACACATCCTCAACACACTGTACACTGACTAGACACATCCTCAACACACTGTACACTGACTAGACACGTCCTCAACACACTGTACACAGACTAGACACATCCTCAACACACTGTACACAGACTAGACACATCCTCAACACACTGTACACTGAATAGACACATCCTCAACACACTGCACACTGACAAGACACATCCTCAACACACTGCACACTGACTAGACACGTCCTCAACACACTGTACACTGACTAGACACGTCCTCAACACACTGTACACTGACTAGACACGTCCTCAACACACTGTACACTGACTAGACACATCCTCAACACACTGTACACTGACAAGACACATCCTCACCACACTGTACACTGCCTAGACACGTCCTCAACACACTCTACACTGACTAGACACGTCCTCAACACACTGCACTCTGACTACACACGTCCTCAACACACTGTACACTGAATAGACACGTCCTCAACACACTGTACACTGAATAGACACGTCCTCAACACACTGCACAATGACTAGACACATCCTCAACACACTGTACACTGACTAGAGACGTCCTCAAGACACTGTACACTGACAAGACACATCCTCCACACACTGTACACTGACAAGACACATCCTCAACACACTGTACACTGACTAGACACGTCCTCAACACCCCGCACACTGACTACACACATCCTCAACACACTGTACACAGACTAGACACGTCCTCAACACACTGTACACTGAATAGACACGTCCTCAACACACTGTACACTGAATAGACACGTCCTCAACACAGCACACTGACTAGACACGTCCTCAACACACTGCACACTGACTAGGCACGTCCTCAACACACTGCACACTGACTAGACACATCCCCAACACACTGCACACTGACTAAACACGTCCTCAACACACTGCACAATGACTAGGCACGTCCTCAACACACTGCACACTGACTAGACACATCCCCAACACACTGCACCGTGACTAAGCATGTCCTCAACACACTGTACACTGACTAGGCACGTCCTCAACACACTGTACACTGACTAGACACATCCCCAATACACTGTACACAGACTAGACACGTCCTCAACACACTGTACACTGACTAGACACGTCCTCAACACACTGTACACTGACTAGACACGTCCTCAACACACTGTACACTGACTAGACACGTCCTCAACACACTGTACACTGACTAGACACGTCCTCAACACACTGTACACTGACTAGACACGTCCACACACTGCACTGTTCACAGTCTAATCACTGTTCACTCACTGTCTACTCTAGACATGCCTAGCTTGCTGGTCCATCTTGTAGATGTAAAGTCAGAGATGATAGCTCATCTGCTACTGATCCACCACCTAAAATATTACCTACTCTATGGTGGTCCTGCAAAGCAGATGGACAGGTGGTCCTGCAAAGCAGATGTACAGGTGGTCCTGCAAAGCAGATGAACAGGTGGTCCTCAGGACAGGACTAGAGTCTGTATTTGTACACACAGTGCTCCTATGTGGCCAGTGGAACTGATAAACTGGATTGTAGACAGAAGGAGGTGGTGTATGTGTTATAGAGTTGTGTACATGTGTATTAGGTATAATGTTTACTGATGGTTTCGGCTGTAGTGAGTATTTGTAGTGATTGTAATTTAGCCGCTCGGTCGAGCAGTTTGAAGCTGTCAGCGCTGAGCAGAACATTGTTGACTCGGTTCTGTGAAAGGCTGTTCAGCACGTTTACCCATAAACTTCAACAAAGAATTGAAAGAAGGAGGAAGTCAAAGAGAAGGACTCTCCCGCACCTCCCGCACCTGTGTTTGTTTAGGGATTTCACAGCTTAACGTCTTGCCGTTCCAGGCTCGGCCCTGTTCTTACGCAAGACCGTGTTTCAGTTCTCTGAAAGGTTGGGTTACCTGTGAGCTGATAATATTCACGCCTATGTGTCCGTATGTAAATACACGTGTCATCTACTGGTACTTATCATTCAGTGTAGGTTCACTTCCCCTCAGCACAGTCACAGGATCATAAACCAGCAGCTGCTGTTCAGGAGGCCTGACTGGCTGCAGAACACATCTGGTTATTTGGAAGTACAGCTGCTACAGTAACTGGAAGCTAATTAAATGAAACTGGTTTCCAACTTTTGCCAAAAGAAATTTGTGTGTTATCTGATGTGAAGCTGCATCTCCAACAGCACATATTCATAACAGTTACAGAGTAATTAACAGTAAATACTGAATTCCTACATACTAATAATAATAGTAGTTACATCATAATTAATAACAGTTACAGAGTAATTAACAGTAAATACTGAATTCCTACATACTAATAATAATAATAGTAGTTACATCATAATTAATAACAGTTACAGAGTAATTAACAGTAAATCCTGAATTCCTACATACTAATAATAATAGTAGTTACATCATAATTAATAACAGTTACAGAGTAATTAACAGTAAATACTGAATTCCTACATACTAATAATAATAGTAGTTACATAATAATTAATAGTAGTTACAGAGTAATTAAATGTAGGTACTATTACTTAATAGTAGTTACAGAGTAATTAATCGTTAATACTATTACCAAGTAATAGTTATAATAGTTACACATTAATAGTATCTACTTATTATTAGTATCTACTATTAATTATTCTGTAAATAAAAACTAATAATTAATGGTATATACTAATACTTAACAGTAGTTACAGAATAATTTACAGTAGTTACTCAGTAATTCACAGTGGATGTTGAATATTTTAGTTATTAAGTAATAATTTTAATACTAATAACTGACTGATAGTTAAAGGGGTTTAAGACTAGAACTGTTACTCATTTGTGAAATTTATCAGGCTTAAGTTCGGAGGTTTGGCGGAAAACCTCTCTGGTGCAGAACCGGTTTGAACTGGTTTAGCAGTGGCTGATGTTAGCAGGGTAACCCCGGTCGTGCAGGCCTGTGTGTACTTCGAGGTGCGTCCACACGCTCAAGTGCTAAATGCATAAGGACCTGCAAGCCAAAGCCCACATCACTCACCGCTGAGCTGCCACCCCCGCATTCACTCACACTGGAACTGCTGCTGTCTGAATGGCGTACCCCCGGGGCAAGTAGTGGGGCCATTGTGACGACATCACGTCCCACATTCCTGAAATAGGTTTGGGCGGGAGCAGAAAAGACCACCTGGTGGTCCCATGTGCTGCACTGAGAACCGCTGCTCATGATGTTTTACAAGCTCCGAAATACACCCATTCCACAGATTCAGCAGAACTCCCCCATAATTCAGTGTTCAACAAACAAACTGACTGTGAAATAGTGAAATAGTTCAGATAACGTTTACAGTGGTAGTGATGGTGTTTACAGTGGTAGTGATGGTGTTTACAGTGGTAGTGATGGTGTTTACAGTGGTGGTGATGGTGTTTACAGTGGTGGTGGTGATGGTGTTTATAGTGGTGGTGTTGGTGTTTACAGTGGTGGTGATGTTGTTTACAGTGGTGGTGATGGTGTTTATAGTGGTGGTGTTGGTGTTTACAGTGGTGGTGATGTTTACTGTGGTGGTGATGTTTACAGTGGTGGTGATGGTGTTTACAGTGATGGTGTTTACAGTGGTGGTGATGTTTACAGTGGTGGTGATGTTTACATTGGTGGTGTTTACAGTGGTGGTGATGTTTACAGTGGTGGTGATGGTGTTTACAGTGATGGTGTTTACAGTGGTGGTGATGTTTACAGTGGTGGTGATGGTGTTTACAGTGGTGGTGTTTACAGTGGTGGTGATGTTTACAGTGATGGTGATGGTGTTTACAGTGGTGGTGATGTCTACAGTGGTGTTGGTGTTTACAGTGGTGGTGATGTTTACAGTGGTGGTGATGGTGTTTACAGTGATGGTGTTTACAGTGGTAGTGATGTTTACAGTGGTGGTGATGGTGTTTACAGTGGTGGTGTTTACAGTGGTGGTGATGTTTACAGTGGTGGTGATGGTGTTTACAGTGTTGGTGATGGTGTTTACAGTGGTGGTGATGGTATTTACAGTGGTGGTGATGTTATTTACAGTGGTGGTGATGGTGTTTACAGTGGTGGTGATGGTGTTTACAGTGGAGGTGATGGTGTTTACAGTGGTGATGATGGTGTTTACGGTGGTGGTGATGGTGTTTACAGTGGTGGTGATTACAGTGTGTGATGTTTGGTTTCTGTCTTCATTGCAGTGCTGAGAATGATCCACCTCCCTAATAGGATCTGCTCTGTGGTGGTCCTGTGGGGGTCCTGATCATTAAAGAACAGAGTAATAAAATATACAGAGAATCAGATGAACACATGAAGCTGAACATAACCCTAGACACCACATGGAGTTCCTCCATTAGCAGCTCCTGATGAAAGATAATTATAAATATGGAATAGATGAAGCAGGAACTGATGAAAACTACAGTTGCTGGACTTTGTGAAGGAGATGTTTGATGTTGATATATAAATATTAAACAGTTTTATTTATATAGCACATTTAGGATATTTCTTGTATAATTATAAAATTATATTTTAATTTCAGTTATAATAATATTTGTTGTGGAATTTAATTTGTCCGTATGTAGTGTAATACACTTGGTTATATTTGTATTTATAGATTATAGTTCTTGATTATATTTAAACTTCTAGCTTATAAAATGTAATAGTATTTGTTTGTAGTGTAGTATAGTTGATTTCTTAGTATTTTTGGCTTCATAAGTATAATTATATTTGTTAGTGTAGTATAGTTGGTTATATTTGTATTTCTGTTTTGAGAAATATAGTAATATTTGTATGTTTTAGGTTGTAGGACAGTTTTATTAATATTACTATTATTATTTTTCAACTTTTTGAGCTTAAGTCTATGGTTTGGTGCAGGAGAAGCTTCTTTCTCTATATCAGAAATTTCCTCATCCAAATTCCTCAATTTGCATTTAACCCAAGTGCACTTCCTCTTCCAGGCAGGTTGATCATGGATGGTTGAAACTTTGTTACAGTTTGGTGGGAGATGGGTCTTATTCTATAAAACTACTTTTATAGTCATCAATGGCAGAATTTTATATTGCCTGATGTTTTCCATGTGTCCTGAAGGCTAACAGCGTCATACTTAACTCATGTTTAGTGGACGTGTAGAATAATATGTGTAGTCCAAAAATCTTTGAGAAATGTTTTTATTTTTTAAACCTCCCTGAAAAGTTCATTTACAACCTGTAAACAACAGAACAGCGTTTCACTGTTATTTTCATGATCTTTGCTGAGTGTGCCCATCATGATGCACTGTTCTGTATAGCACTCGCGCTCATTCTCTCTTCTTTATACGTAACGTCCCTAAGTACAAATCTGGAAAGGTGGGTCTAAACTTTCTCAATCTCTTCGTCATACAGAACAATGACAATATCTTCTATATACAACCCTCAAACATTGAGAAATCCATGTACAGGGCTAACAAATAAACAAAAAACAAAAACAGTGGCCCTAGTACACACCCCTGAGGTACTCCATTAAAAAATACAAAGAGCAAGTAGGAAATAAGCTATACGTGTTCCCTATTTGAACCAACTCTGAATCCTACAGGCATCTGGATACTCTGAACTTAGACAACAGTTAATAATGTACTAGTCATGCTAACGTTAGACAATGTTTTATTTTGCTAGGGGGCTACTGCGACTAAATGATGTACGAGATTTGATTTTTGATTCTGGATTCCTACACGAGTGCACACTTCCTAAAGTAGTCAAGATTTCATAAATAATTTTCCCGCCTGAGTCTGACTAATCGAAATACCAGTTATTAACATTTTTGAATACCTTAAAGTTTCTATGCATTCTTATATATTCACATGTGCGACAAGCATGCTCTTCAGGATGGCCGAGTCTGGCAACAAAGTGTTTCCTCCAAGCAAAGTACCGTTCATACATCTCTGGGTTCTCGTCCAAGAATTTGAGATGTTCGGCCAGATCTTGAGGTGTTTTGAAATCGTCGATGTGGATGAAGGCATCGCCGGGTATAAACTCCTCGTAGTTCTCCCTGGACGGGCCAAGAACCACAGGAACCGTGCCGAGAATCAGCGAGTTGAAGAGCTTCTCTGTGATGTAGTCTTTGTGGACGGAGTTCTCAAATGACAGGTAGAACTTGCAGCTGGAGATGGTTCTGGAATAGTCTTCTTGGCTCAGCTGTTTTCCGAAGTGCTGTCCGAAGGCGTCTATTTCGATGTACTTGCTAAATTCGTTGAAGTAAAACACTCGCTTAAACTTCTCGTTCCAGTGGGTGACGATCCAGCAGACCAGTTTGTCTTTCTTCGGTATCTGAAAGTCTTTCTCCTCCTCCGTGGCTTTCATGAGCCGTCCGTAGGGGGTCCAGATGTCTGCATCCCTCCGGTAGTTCGACGTAAGATTGAACAGGTTGTCTCCTCCTTGAAGTCGAGGCGTGTAGTTTGGAGACTCGCTGTTCATCCAAACCCACATCTGCAGCGGGAACCGTGGCATTTTCACCAGATTCTGTATCTCTCGCTCAATGTCTCGGACGTGGAACAGAACGGCATCTGCTTGCTGGTACTGCTGCTTGTCGTCTGTTATACGACAGTTTTTGATACCATACAGCGATTGGCAGGTATCCACTGGAAACCTTGCACCGAAAGGCCAAATCCACACCAAGACGAGTATCTCGGCTTCAAAGTCACTCTCAGGATTGATCTTCTCCACGTCGGCTTGTTTCTCCTGGTCCTTCTTGGGCTCGTCAGGACAGTCCTTTAAAACTTGGTTATCCACCTTGAGAGACTCCAGGCAGGCCACCGTGCAGACGTCTTCTTTGGTTTGCGCAGGGTTCGGCAGCCACTCCAGGGTCGGCTTGTAGTAACTGTACAGTATAGCTCCTAAACCCAGCAGCAGAAAGCTGGCCACAAGGACGCGTCCCGTGAACGTTTTCAACAGCATGTCTGGACCTTCAGGCAACAAAGAAACAAGATACATGAAGTTTTACTGGTGTTTCCTTTCGCTTTTGTTGTCAGCGGAAAAGTCTTAATAAATAAATAATCGTTCTAATTTGAGATCAGAGGATTTAAACTTGAGAATTTCGTTTTCCTACAATGAGCTACAACAAAAAAACTTGTTATAAACAAAAATAGAATTAGTCTGGTTCACTGTGGAGTGAGCTGTGCGGCTAACTGTGGAGTGAGCTGTGGAGTTAGCTGTTGAGTGTGCTGTGAAATTAGTAGTGAAGTTAGCAGTGGGGTGAACTGTGGAGTGAGCTGTGGGGTTAACTCTTGAGTGAGCTGTGAAATTAGTGGTGGTGTGAGCTGTTGAGTTTGCTGTGAAGTGAGCAGTGGGGTGAACTGTGGAGTTAGCTTGGGGGGTTAACTGTGGAGTGAGCAGTGGGGTTAATTGTGGAGGGAGCTGTGGGGTTTTCTGTGGAGATAGCTGTGGGGTGAAATGTGGAGTGAGCTGTGGGGTGAACTGTGTTAGCAGAGTGTTCAGAAGCCGGGACCAGCTGTAGGCTATAGACGCCTGGTTCTCAGCTCACTTGGAGGAGCTGGTGTCGGGCATGGTTTGGTGATTTTCCTGAGCAAACGTATCTACAAGAACTGTTTGATCTGGAAATCTCTCAATCTTTCAGAAGCAGGAATCGAGGAACTCTAAATATACATTTCATTTGTTAAACAGAAACAAATTGACCTGCTTTATAACCTCTGCTCGTTTTCAAGACTTTTTCTGAAAAATTTGTTTTTAAAAATAAGGCAGTGCTGCAGTGAGATCAAAGCCAGTGTGTGAAGATGACTGCATAACTTAAATATGTAGCAATAAACTCGCATTTAAATGAACATCAGCAGTGGACTCATACAGAAGAGGTGGACTTAGTTAGACATCTAAGTAGTTTGTCTAGCTGTTAAGTTGATGTGGAGTGAGCTGTTGAGGAGTTAACTGTAGTGTTAGCTGTAGAGTTGATGTGGAGTGAGCTGTTGAGGAGTTAACTGTGGTGTTAGCTGTAGAGTTGATGTGGAGTGAGCTGTTGAGGAGTTAACTGTGGTGTTAGCTGTAGAGTTGATGTGGAGTGAGCTGTTGAGGAGTTAACTGTAGTGTTAGCTGTAGAGTTGATGTGGAGTGAGCTGTTGAGGAGTTAACTGTGGTGTTAGCTGTAGAGTTGATGTGGAGTGAGCTGTTGAGGAGTTAACTGTAGTGTTAGCTGTAGAGTTGATGTGGAGTGAGCTGTTGAGGAGTTAACTGTGGTGTTAGCTGTAGAGTTGATGTGGAGTGAGCTGTTGAGGAGTTAACTGTGGTGTTAGCTGTTGAGTTGATGTGGAGTGAGCTGTTGAGGAGTTAACTGTAGTGTTAGCTGTAGAGTTGATGTGGAGTGAGCTGTTGAGGAGTTAACTGTGGTGTTAGCTGTTGAGTTGATGTGGAGTGAGCTGTTGTGGAGTGAGCTGTGGTGTTCGCTGTAGTGTTAGCTGTGGAGTTAGCTGATCAGTTAGCTGTAGTGTTAGTTCGGGATTTAACTGTGGTGTTAGCTGTAGAGTGAGCTGTTGAATGAGTTGAGGAGTTAACTGTAGTGTTAACTGTAGTGTTAACTGTAGTGTTAGCTGTGGAGTTAGTTGTGTGGTAGGCTATGGGGTTAGCTGTGGGGATAACTGTGGTGTTAGTTGTGGAGTTAGTTGTGTGGTAGGCTATGGGGTTAGCTGTGGGGCTAACTGTGGTGTTAGTTGTGTGGTAGGCTATGGGGTTAGCTGTGAGACTAACTGTGGTGTTAGTTGTGTGGTAGGCTATGGGGTTAGCTGTGAGACTAACTGTGGTGTTAGTTGTGTGGTAGGCTATGGGGTTAGCTGTGAGACTAACTGTGGTGTTAGTTGTGTGGTAGGCTATGGGGTTAGCTGCAGGGCTAACTGTGGTGTTAGTTGTGGAGTTGTGTGGTAGGCTATTGGGTTAGCTGTGGGGCTAACTGTAGTGTTAGTTGTGTGGTAGGCTATGGGGTTAGCTGTGGGGTTAGCTGTGAGACTAACTGTGGTGTTAGTTGTGTGGTAGGCTATGGGGTTAGCTGTGGGGTTAGCTGTGAGACTAACTGTGGTGTTAGTTGTGTGGTAGGCTATGGGGTTAGCTGTGGGGCTAACTGTGGTGTTAGTTGTGGAGTTAGTTGTGTGGTAGGCTATGGGGTTAGCTGTGGGGTTAGCTGTGAGACTAACTGTGGTGTTAGTTGTGTGGTAGGCTATGGGGTTAGCTGTGGGGCTAACTGTGGTGTTAGTTGTGGAGTTAGTTGTGTGGTAGGCTATGGGGTTAGCTGTGGGGTTAGCTGTGAGACTAACTGTGGTGTTAGTTGTGTGGTAGGCTATGGGGTTAGCTGTGGGGCTAACTGTGGTGTTAGTTGTGGAGTTAGTTGTGTGGTAGGCTATGGGGTTAGCTGTGGGGTTAGCTGTGAGACTAACTGTGGTGTTAGTTGTGTGGTAGGCTATGGGGTTAGCTGTGGGGTTAGCTGTGGGGCTAACTGTGGTGTTAGTTGTGGAGTGAACTTTTCAGTAAGCTATAGACTTAGCTGAGTTAGCTGGGACTATTTGAACCTCACAGCGTCCTGCATGTATCCCTCCACCATGAATGGAGTTTAAGACTGAGATCTTCTCTAAACTATCATAAACAGCGTCTCAGAATCAGACAGTGTATTTATAACATCTACTGTAATAACTTTCTGTGAGGAGCTTTTAGAGGTGGACATCTGGTTCCACTCATCACCACTGTGAACGGTTCTGACTGTATCTAGAACTGAGAGTTTCACACAGAACCCACCCTGAATAAGTTTAATCTTAACTTTCTTATGCAGAGCATTTAGAAAAATCAATGTATTGATTGCCTGCCTATCTATCTATCTATCTATCTATCTATCTATCTATCTATCTATCTATCTATCTATCTATCTATCTAGATAGCTGTAGAGGAGATAGCTGTAAAAAGGATCTAAAGTCTGATACATCGGAGGTTATGAATACAGTGAGATCACCACCTGCTGTTTATCAGAGTCACTGCTCCCCAGTTACAGTTTCCATTTCCCAAACTCTCTAACGTTACTCTCCTAATAACCAGCCGGATGTTCAGCTCCGCCTCCTCGTTACTCACCAGCATCACTATAACACTGTATCTGAGCAGCTTCACCAACATTAACACAGGAAGCTCATCAGAGGAGATGCTGGAGCTGCAGTGTCTGGATATATAAACACTGTTAGAATCAAAACCTCGCACGTGAAGAAGCTCCAGTTCAAAGTTAGGTTGTTGGTGTAATACTGGGTTCTTATCTGGAGTTCATGGAGTAGATCAGGAAGTCGTTGTTCTGTAACAGCTTCTGTCCTAAATTCAGTCCTAACTGGCGTTGTCATGGCAACTCAACAGATAAGATTTCGGAGTTTGGATATTTTTTTGTAATTCGGCCTCTGGTTCTGCCAGTTCTACCTGTTCTCGCTCAGCACCTGACCATCTGCAGGATCTCACAAATGATAATGGTCATGACAACTGACTAGAACATGTGAATGACAGGCAGAGTGAGACCAGCCAATCAGAGCACACCTCAGGACAAGAGTCTCGGACCATAACTCTTTAACTACGTCACATAAACATCCAATTTACAAAAACCAACTTCACAACCTTCAGCGTTCCTCACCTTTAACAGCAGCTTCCTGTGGGCATTTACGAACGCCAGCCAAACTCTCTGTTCAACACAAGTAAACATACACAACCTCTACAGAGACACACTTCTGCACACTGTAACACAAAACCACTGTTTATTTACTGAATTGAACCAACTATGAAAAAATAAAACATTTAGCAAAAATAATGTTGTCTTTTGCACAGCCTGCATCACTTTCCTTTCTGAAATAAGTTCAGTTCAGTTAATAACTAGGGATTTTATATTAAATTGTGTAACTTTTTTACATTCAGTTGAAAAAGAAATAAGACTTTCCAGAGTTATACGTTTACATGAAGCCTACCTTTCCATGGAAGTTAATGCAACAAGTAATTTTGAGCAATTCATCATGAAATTTTAATGAAATGTAATTAAAATTCAATTGCACTTTTACATAAAAGTCACTTGTGAAACTGAAATTAAGCAGAATTTAGATTTTTTAAAAAACATTTTCAGGGCTATATACATGGAAATACATGTACATAGAATAACATCTTAGGGTTTGCAGAAACTTTTGCAGATGGTGAGTCTGGTGGGTGAAGCTGATCTATGAATGTAAATGTCTAATTAAAATAAAATAAAATGAAATTTGACAAAACAAAATTTAAGCGTAAATTGTAAAATATACAAATTTGTATGAACGTAGGTAACTTGAGGAGTTTAGAACATTTATTTCCTTGTGTTTCTGCACAAGTATGCACATACGGGCGAGTGTCTTTATGACACTAGAAACAAATTTACTGCCTTAATTTTTTTATAGAATATTACAAACATGCTGAACTGGCCAAGTGAGATGTTTCAGAAAGTCTAAATTTTAATAACACGAATTTCAGCGTCACATTAATGACATTTATAAGACATTAAAAGGCTTTTCTTCAAGTGAGCGTCTGCTCCGGTCTCATTCCACCTGCTGCACCACAGTTTTATTTTAAAGTTCTATAATAAAAATATGATATTATTTATTATAATAAAACTTTAATTTTAAAATACTGAACAAAAATCCTTTCACAGAAAAGAAGCAAGTCACCTTCGATATAAACCACATGTGATTAATATTGTTTTTAAAATGTGATATGGATTTAGAGCTAAAATCAGCATCAGCACCATAAAGTATGTGGACAACCATATACAATCTAAACCCTGACAGTCCAGTTCTTTCTAATTTACATCACAGTGAAGTCTGCTTCCTCCCTGTTCCTCTATATTGTCGTATAACAGACACATGACGATGAACAAACAGGGAGACTCCAGGCTCTCTGGGTTCAACACAGACCGAAACAACAACTGACCCAATCTCACCTGAGTGTCTGTATGAAAGTCCTCAAATGTGTAGAACAGCGTTCTCTTCCCTGAATGTTAGAACCTGACTGCAGCTCTGAGCTCTACACGGTAGCTCTGCTCAGGAGCAGCAACAGAACAATGAGCAGGTGGAGGAGGAATGACGCCAGATGAGGGGCGGGTCCAGCCCTCTGTGGCAACAGACCACAAAACAAGACGGACCAGATTCACACCAACCGACTGGAACAGCTAGGAATTACAGCTTTTCACAGCCCTTTTAAAAACGACCAATTCTAACCTGACCAGTTTAAAAATTATCATTTCTAACTCTACCAGTTATAAAATGATCAGTTTTAACTCTACCAGTTAAAAAAATGATTAGTTCTAACACTACCAGTTAAAAAATGATCAGTTCTAACTCCACCAATTTAAAAATAATCAGTTCTAACTCTACCAGTTAAAAAAATGATCAGTTCTACCTCTACCAGTTATAAAATGATTAGTTTTAACTCTACCAGTTAAAAAAATGATTAGTTCTAACTCTACCAGTTAAAAAATTATCAGTTCTAACTCTACCAGTTTAAAAATGATCAGTTCTAACTCTACCAGTTAAAACATGATCAGTTCTAACTCTACCAGTTAAAAAATGATCAGTTCTTACTCTACCAGTTAAAAAATGATCAGTTCTAACTCCACCAATTTAAAAATGATCAGTTCTAACTCTACCAGTTAAAAAAATGATCAGTTCTAACTCTACCAGTTAAAAAAATATTAGTTCTAACTCTACCAGTTTAAAAAATGACCAATTCTAACTCTACCAGTTTAAAAATGATCAGTTCTATCTCTACCAGTTATAAAATGATCAGTTCTAACTCTACCAGTTAAAAAAATGATTAGTTCTAACTCTACCAGTTAAAAATTATCAGTTTTAACTCTACCAGTTTAAAAATGAACAGTTCTAACTCTACCAGTTAAAAAATGATCAGTTCTAACTCCACCAATTTAAAAATGATTAGTTCTAACTCTACCAGTTTAAAAAATGACCAATTCTAACTCTACCAGTTTAAAAAGGATCAGTTCTAACTCTACCAGTTTAAAAAATGACTAATTCTAACTCTACTATTTAAAAAAGACCGATACTGACTTTACCAGTTTTAAAATTATAAGTTTTAACTCTACCAGTTAAAAAATGATTAGTTCTAACTCTACCAGTTAAAAAATGATCAGTTCTAACTCTACCAGTTAAAAAATGATCAGTTCTAACTCTACCAGTTAAAAAAAAGATCAGTTCTAACTCTACCAGTTAAAAAAAATGATTAGTTCTAACTCTACCAGTTAAAAAAATGATCAGTTCTAACTCTACCAGTTAAAAAATGATTAGTTCTAACTCTACCAGTTTAAAATGATCAGTTCTAACTCTACCAGTTCAAAAATGATCAGTTCTAACTATACCAGTTTTAAAATGACAAATTCTAACTCTACCATTTTAAAAATTTTCACTTCTAATTTACCACTTTTGATACTACTACTACTACTACTAATAATAATAATAACAATAATAATAATAAGAATAATAATAATAATAATAATAATAATGCATTGAATTTATTTTAAAAAAAAATGTAATTTAACCAAAAGAACAGTATCAGATCTTTCGTATATATACAATGTTCAATGGTAAACATGTCATAGTAGATGTTATATATCTGGTAATGACAGAATTCCCAGTGTCAGTGTTTCAAAAGAATTTGTACTTTCAAGACATTATGTTCCATTATGTTAATACATGTTTTTCCTCAAAGGGCAATGTTTATTTTTTATATACATTTTTGACTTTCTGAACTACAAATTTTAATTTTCTTGTAATAATCAAAGACTTATTTTGACAAAACATCTCAGATCTATCTAATATGTTACTTTTTCAAATGAATTTATTTTAGGGCTGCATTTTCAGTCATTTCTTTATAAAAAAGGAATGTCAAGCTTTTACTGTGTACATGTATTTCAGTATATTATTGTATTAAATACAGATGTAGGTAGTAACTAGTTGCAGATACTCAGTACATGTACTTCAGTGTATGTACTATATTCAATACAGAGGTGAATAGTAACTAGTTACAGTTACTCAGTACATGTACTTCAGTATATTATTGTATTAAATACAGAGGTGAGTAGTTACTAGTTACTAGTTGCTTTACTGAGTATGTACTTACTTTTACTTCTACACAAGTACATTAATTACATTTCAGCACTTTATCAGTAATTCCTTTTTTTTTCTTTCTTTCTGTTTTGTTTATCTGTGCTGCTCTGTGATTGGTTACATCTCTGACTTTGGAGTTTTTTATTTTAGAGCCGTGCAGACTTCAGTTTCTGGACTAAGAGGTGCTGGACTTACTAGAAAGCTTCACTGTTACTCAGTACCTAAATAGTTTTTACCTGATGTTTCTCCAGCTGTTTTATATGAAGGTACATTTACTTTTACTTGTGTCAGTTTTTTACTCAAATATCAGCACTTTTACTGGAGTACTGATTTAGACTACTCTACCCACCTCTGATAATAGATTGTAATGTCTTGAATACACTTTAATTATTGCTTATGAGTGATTACAGTTCCGTGAAAATAGCTTTCCAATGTCAGGATTCAGAGCGGTCTTTAATCTGCAGTGTAAACATAAACGCTTCTTAAGTAACACACAAAATCACAAAGTGTATAATCTGCAGGACACCAGATCCAGGTAAACCCCTGCTGGGTATAATCTCTATGGGAGACGTGTAACTTTACCTTATCAATTTACATAATCTTGCTTCATAAACAGTTACACTTTTAATTGTAATTATTTTTTTATCCAACATCTAAGCCGCTTATACTGCTGGGTTGCTTGAGTCCTCAAACTGGGCAAACTGGATAGGCTGCCAGTCCATCACAGGGCACACATACACACACATTTACACCTAGAGGTAATATAGTATCACTGGGAGACACTGGGAGAACTTGCAAACTCCACATTCAACCCAGCCAGGGAATCGATCCCAGAAGTTTCTGGCTTCTGTATCTACAGCCATATAACACCATATAAACACTTTTGCATTATGAATGCAGGATTCAGATGAAGTTCAAGGAGTTCTTTGGTGGAATGAGATGTAGTAAAGATACAGAGAGCTTCTTACTTTTATTCAAGCCTTGATATCTACACGTAGAAGAACATCAACTCTTTCAAACGTTGATCTTTATTGCTTATGTCACAGTACATTCATGGCAATTAGATATAAAGTTTCTGATTTATATATAAACAACAAAATCATGCATACATATTGTTCATGTCTTAGTGATCTACCATACAACAGGTTCTATCATCCAGATTTCAGGTAATGCACCAAATATATGAACCAGGAAGGCTGTTTAATTCAGCTTCAAACTAAGCAAGGCTTGATTTTGATCATTTGATTGCATACAGTGCTTGTTAACATGGAACTAATGTGTGCAGAATGTAAAGTTGGTAGGTAAGAGTGGACATGGGTCAGCTAACTAGATCCAGTACCACTTATTAAGATTTTTAAATACTCTATAGCCCTTGTGTTGTTTTAAATGGGCACATATGCGGCAAGCATGCTCCAGACCAAAGTCAGAACGCTCTGCAACGAAGTCTTCCCTCCAGGTGAAGTACTGCTCATACATCTCCTGGTTCTGGTCCAGATGTCGGAGATGTTCTGCTAGTTGTTGAGGGGTGCTGAAATCGTCCACGTGGATGAAGGAACCTGCTGGTATGAATTCCTCATAGTTCTCTCTGGGCGGACCGAGAACCACAGGAACCGTGCCCAGCTTCATTGGGTTGAAGAGCTTCTCGGTGATGTAGTCTTTATGGACGGAGTTCTCGAACGACAGGTAGAACTTGCAGCTCGACACGATCTCAGAATAATCTTCAAGGCTGAGATAGCTGCCAAAGTGGCCACCGAAAGTTTGTACTGTGATGTGTCGGCTTAACTCATTGAAGTAGCTCACCCGCAAGAAGCTGTCGTCCCAGTTGTTGACGATCCAACAAACTAATTTGTCTTTTTCAGGTATTTTAAAATGTCTGTCATCATTGGGCCTCTCTACGAGCCGCCCGTACGGCACCCAAACATCTGAATCTTTACGGTAGCTCGATGTTAGGTTGAACAAGCTGTCCGGACCAGGCAGCTGCTGTGAGTTGGATGGAGACTCCATGTTCATCCAAACCCACTTCTGCCGTGGAGGTCGTGGCAGTTCCAGCAGGTTGGGCAAGTTGAGGCAAACTTCTTTGTGGTGGAACATGACACCGTGGGCTTTCGCATACTGATTTCGGTCATCCGTTAAAAAGCAGCCTGTAATGTTGTGCAGCAAGCTGCAAGATCTCAGTTCAAACGGGCTTCCAAAAGGCCACGCCCAGATTAGCACAATGGTGGCCTCCTCTTTTGTATTTGCATTATCCTTGTTTGTTGACATTGCAGGTTGCGCTCTTTCAACGTTCGCTGTTGCCGATGTGCTGTTAGCTGTGCAGATGTAGGTGTTTGCTGTTTGTGTTGCAGATGGCCAGCTTAGCGTTGGTGGGAAGTACACGTAAAATATACATCCGACACAAAACAGCATAACTAGGCTTGCAGAAAAGACCTGAGGAGGTCCGAGTGAAGCTCTGTACATCGTTCTGTATTCTTCAGAGAAAGAAAAAAATAAGAAGGAATTATTTCACAATTCAACCTAATGAGAAACTGTTACTCAGTTAATGCACAATACCTACATTTAGAGTTATACATTCAACCTACTGAGAAACTGTAACTCAGTTTATATACAATACCTAAATTTAGAGTTATAAATTCAACGTAATGAGAAACTAACTCAGTTTATATCACAATACCTACATTTAGAGTTATACATTCAACCTAATGAGAAACTGTAACTCAGTTTATATCAAAATACCTACATTTAGTTATACATTCAACCTAATGAGAAACTGTAACTCAGTTTGTATGACAATACCCACATTTAGAGTTATACATTCAACCTAATGAGAAACTGTAACTCAGTTTATATCACAATACCTACATTTAGAGTTATACAGTCAAGCTAATGAGAAACTAACTTAGTCTATGTCAAAATACCTACATTTAGAGTTATACATTCAACCTAATGAGAAACTGTAAATCAGTTTATATACAATACCTACATTTAGTTATACATTCAACCTAATGATAAACTGTAACTCAGTTTATATACAATACCTACATTTAGAGTTATACATTCAACCTAATGAGAACCTGTAACTCAGTTAATATAAAATACCTAAATTTAGAGTTATAAATTATATAATTCTAAGTTTACATCACTCTAAGTTTATATCTCAGTTTATATCACAATACCTGCATTTAGAGTTATACATTCAACCTAATGATAAACTGTAACTCAGTTTATAAACAATACCTATATTTAGAGTTATACATTCAGCCTAATGAGAAACTAACTCAGTTTATATCACAATACCTACATTTAGTGTAATAAATTCAACCTAATGAGAAACTGTAACTCGGTTTATATACAATACCTACATTTAGTTATACATTCAACCTAATGAGAAACTGTAACTAAATTTTTATACAATACCAACATTTAGAGTTATACAGTCAACCTAATGAGAAACTAACTCAGTCTATGTCAAAATACCTACATTTAGAGTTATACATTCAATCTAATGAGAAACTGTATTTCGGTTTATATACAATACCTACATTTAGTTATACATTCAACCTAATGAGAAACTGTAAATCAGTTTATATCACAATACCTGCATTTAGAGTTATACATTCAACCTAATGAGAACCTGTAACTCAGTTTATATTAAATACATGAAGTTAGAGTTATAAATTCAACCTAATGAGAAACTAACTCAGTTTATATCACAATACCTACATTTAGAGATATACATTCAACCTAATGAGAAACTGTAACTCAGTTTATATCACAATACCCACATTTAGAGTTATACATTCAACGTAATGAGAAACTGTAACTCAGTTAATATCACAATACCTGCATTTAGAATTATACCTTCAACCTAATGATAAACTGTAACTCAGTTTATATCACAATACCTACATATAGAGATATACATTCAACCTAATGAGAAACTGTAACTCAGTTTATATCACAATACCTCCATTTAGAGTTATACATTCAACCTAATGAGAAACTGTAACTCAGTTTATATGACAATACCCACATTTAGAGGTATACATTCAACCTAATGAGAAACTGTAACTCAGTTTATATCACAATACCTACATTTAGAGTTATACATTCAACCTAATGAGAAACTGTAACTCGGTTTATATACAATACCTACATTTAGTTATACATTCAACCTAATGAGAAACTGTAAATCAGTTTCTATACAATACCTACATTTAGAGTTATACATTCAACCCAATGAGAAACTGTAACTCAGTTTATATCACAATACCTACATTTAGAGTAATAAATTCAATCTAATGAGAAACTTTAACTCGGTTTATATACAATACCTAAATTTAGTTATAAATTCAACCTAATTAGAAACTGTAAATAAATTTTTATACAATACCAACATTTAGAGTTATACACTCAACCTAATGAGAAACTAGCTCAGTATATATCAAAATACCTACATTTAGAGTTATACATTCAACCTAATGAGAAACTGTAAATCGGTTTATATACAATACCTACATTTAGTTATAATTCAACCTAATGAGAAACTGTAACTCAGTTTATGTCAGAATACCTACATTTAGAGTTATACATTCAACCTAATCAGAACCTGTAATTCAGTTTTTATACAATACCTACATTTAGTTTTACATTCAACCTAATGAGAAACTGTAACTCAGTTTATATGACAATACCCACATTTAGAGTTATACATTCAAACTAATGAGAAACTGTAACTCAGTTTACATCACAATACCTGCATTTAGAGTTATACATTCAACCTAATGATAAACTGTAACTCAGTTTATGTCACAATACCTACATTTAGAGATATACATTCAGCCTAATGAGAAACTGTAACTCAGTTTATATACAATACCTACATTTAGAGTTATACATTCAACCTAATGAGAAACTGTAACTCGGTTTATATACAATACCTACATTTAGTTATACATTCAACCTAATGAGAACCTGTAACTAAGTTTATATAAAATATCTAAATTTAGAGTTATGAATTCAACCTAATGAGAAACTAACTCAGTTTATATCACAATACCTACATTTAGAGTAATAAATTCAACCTAATGAGAAACTGTAACTCGGTTTATATACAATACCTACATTTAGTTATACATTCAACCTAATGAGAAACTGTAACTAAATTTTTATACAATACCAACATTTCGAGTTATACAGTCAACCTAATGAGAAACTAACTCAGTCTATGTCAAAATACCTACATTTAGAGTTATACATTCAACCTAATGAGAAACTGTAATTCGGTTTATATACAATACCTACATTTAGTTATACATTCAACCTAATGAGAAACTGTAAATCAGTTTATATCACAATACCTGCATTTAGAGTTATACATTCAACCTAATGAGAAACTGTAACTCAGTTTATATACAATACCTACATTTAGTTATACATTCAACCTAATGAGAAACTGTAACTCAGTTTATGTCACAATACCTACATTTAGAGTTATACATTCAACCTAATGAGAAACTGTAACTCACTTTATGTCACAATACCTACATTTAGAGTTATACATTCAACCTAATAAGAACCTGTAATTCAGTTTTTATACAATACCTACATTTAGTTTTACATTCAACGTAATGAGAAACTGTAACTCAGTTTATATGTCAATACCCACATTTAGAGTTATACATTCAACCTAATGAGAAACTGTAACTCAGTTTGTATGACAATACCCACATTTAGAGTTATACATTCAACCTAATGAGAAACTGTAACTCAGTTTATATGAGGATACCCACATTTAGAGTCATACATTAAACCTAATGAAACTGTAACTCAGTTTATATACAGTACCAACATTTAGAGTTAGACACTCAACCTAATGAGAAACTGTAACTCAGTTTACATACAATACCTACATTTAGAGTTATACATTCAACCTAATGAGAAACTGTAATTCAGTTTATATACAATACCTACATTTAGAGTTATAAATTCAACCTAATAAGAACCTGTAATTCAGTTTTTATACAATACCTACATTTAGTTTTACATTCAACCTAATGAGAAACTGTAACTCAGTTTATATGTCAATACCCACATTTAGAGTTATACATTCAACCTAATGAGAAACTGTAACTCAGTTTGTGTGACAATACCCACATTTAGAGTTATACATTAAACCTAATGAGAAACTGTAACTCAGTTTATATGACAATACCCACATTTAGAGTCATACATTAAACCTAATGAAACTGTAACTCAGTTTATATACAGTACCAACATTTAGAGTTAGACACTCAACCTAATGAGAAACTGTAACTCAGTTTACATACAATACCTACATTTAGAGTTATACATTCAACCTAATGAGAAACTGTAACTCAGTTTATATACAATACCTACATTTAGAGTTATACATTCAACCTAATGAGAAACTGTAACTCAGTTTATATGACAGTACCCACATTTAGAGTTATACATTTAACCTAATGAGAAACTGTAACTCAGTTTATATCACAATACCTACATTTAGTTATACATTAAACCTAATGAAACTGTAACTCAGTTTATATACAGTACCTACATTTAGAGTTATACATTTAACCTAATGAGAAACTGTAACTCAGTTTATATCACAATACCTACATTTAGTTATACATTAAACCTAATGAAACTGTAACTCAGTTTATATGACAGTACCCACATTTAGAGTTATACATTTAACCTAATGAGAAACTGTAACTCAGTTTATATCACAATACCTGCATTTAGTTATACATTAAACCTAATGAAACTGTAACTCAGTTTATATACAGTACCTACATTTAGAGTTAGACACTCAACCTAATTACAAACTGTAACTCGGTTTATATACAATACTTACATTTAGTTATATATTCAACCTAATGAGAAACTGTAACTAAATTTTTATACAATACCAACATTTTGAGTTATACATTCAACCTAATGAGAAACTGTAACTCAGTTTACATACAATACCTACATTTAGAGTTATACATTCAACCTAATTACAAACTGTAACTCGGTTTATATACAATACTTACATTTAGTTATATATTCAACCTAATGAGAAACTGTAACTAAATTTTTATACAATACCAACATTTAGAGTTATACATTCAACCTAATGTGAAACTAAAACTCAGTTTATATACAATACCTACATTTAGTTATACATTCAACGTAATGAGAAACTATAACTCAGTTTATATACAATACCTACATTTAGAGTTATACATTCAACCAAATGAGAAACTGTAACTCAGTTTATGTCACAATACCTACATTTAGTTATACATTCAACCTAATGAGAAACTGTAACTCAGTTTATATCACAATAACTACATTTAGAGTTATGCCTTCAACCTAATGAGAAACTGTAACTCAGTTTATATCACAATACCTACATTTAGAGTTATTCATTCAACCTAATGAGAAACTGTAACTCAGTTTATGTCACCATACCTACATTTAGAGTTATACATTCAACCTAATGAGAAACTGTAACTCGGTTTACATACAATACCTACATTCAGTTATACATTCAACCTAATGAGAAACTGTAACTAAATTTTTATACAATACCTACATTTAGAGTTATACAGTCAACCTAATGAGAAACTAACTCAGTCTATGTCAAAATACCTACATTTAGAGTTATACATTCAACCTAATGAGAAACTGTAAATCGGTTTACATACAATACCTACATGTAGAGTTATACATTCAACCTAATGAGAAACTGTAACTCGGTTTATATACAATACCTACATTTAGTTATACATTCAACCTAAGGAGAAACTGTAACTAAATTTTTATACAATACCAACATTTAGAGTTATACACTCAACCTAATGAGAAACTAACTCAGTCTATATCAAAATACCTACATTTAGAGTTATACATTCAACCTAATGAGAAACTGTAAATCGGTTTATATACAATACCTACATTTAGTTATAATTCAACCTAATGAGAAACTGTAACTCAGTTTATGTCACAATACCTACATTTAGAGTTATACATTCAACCTAATCAGAACCTGTAATTCAGTTTTTATACAATACCTACATTTAGTTTTACATTCAACCTAATGAGAAACTGTAACTCAGTTTATATGACAATACCCACATTTAGAGTTATACATTCAAACTAATGAGAAACTGTAACTCAGTTTACATCACAATACCTGCATTTAGAGTTATACATTCAACCTAATGATAAACTGTAACTCAGTTTATGTCACAATACCTACATTTAGAGATATACATTCAGCCTAATGAGAAACTGTAACTCAGTTTATATACAATACCTACATTTAGAGTTATACATTCAACCTAATGAGAAACTGTAACTCGGTTTATATACAATACCTACATTTAGTTATACATTCAACCTAATGAGAACCTGTAACTAAGTTTATATAAAATATCTAAATTTAGTGTTATAAATTCAACCTAATAAGAAACTGTAACTCGGTTTATATACAATACCTACATTTAGTTATACATTCAACCTAATGAGAAACTGTAACTAAATTTTTATACAATACCAACATTTAGAGTTATACAGTCAACCTAATGAGAAACTAACTCAGTCTATGTCAAAATACCTACATTTAGAGTTATACATTCAACCTAATGAGAAACTGTAATTCGGTTTATATACAATACCTACATTTAGTTATACATTCAACCTAATGAGAAACTGTAAATCAGTTTATATCACAGTACCTGCATTTAGAGTTATACATTCAACCTAATGAGAAACTGTAACTCAGTTTATATACAATAACTACATTTAGTTATACATTCAACCTAATGAGAAACTGTAACTCAGTTTATGTCACAATACCTACATTTAGAGTTATACATTCAACCTAATGAGAAACTGTAACTCAGTTTATGTCACAATACCTACATTTAGAGTTATACATTCAACCTAATAAGAACCTGTAATTCAGTTTTTATACAATACCTACATTTAGTTTTACATTCAACCTAATGAGAAACTGTAACTCAGTTTATATGTCAATACCCACATTTAGAGTTATACATTCAACCTAATGAGAAACTGTAACTCAGTTTGTATGACAATACCCACATTTAGAGTTATACATTCAACCTAATGAGAAACTGTAACTCAGTTTACATACAATACCTACATTTAGAGTTATACATTCAACCTAATTACAAACTGTAACTCGGTTTATATACAATACTTACATTTAGTTATATATTCAACCTAATGAGAAACTGTAACTAAATTTTTATACAATACCAACATTTAGAGTTATACATTCAACCTAATGTGAAACTAAAACTCAGTTTATATACAATACCTACATTTAGTTATACATTCAACGTAATGAGAAACTATAACTCAGTTTATATACAATACCTACATTTAGAGTTATACATTCAACCAAATGAGAAACTGTAACTCAGTTTATGTCACAATACCTACATTTAGTTATACATTCAACCTAATGAGAAACTGTAACTCAGTTTATATCACAATAACTACATTTAGAGTTATGCCTTCAACCTAATGAGAAACTGTAACTCAGTTTATATCACAATACCTACATTTAGAGTTATTCATTCAACCTAATGAGAAACTGTAACTCAGTTTATGTCACCATACCTACATTTAGAGTTATACATTCAACCTAATGAGAAACTGTAACTCGGTTTACATACAATACCTACATTCAGTTATACATTCAACCTAATGAGAAACTGTAACTAAATTTTTATACAATACCTACATTTAGAGTTATACAGTCAACCTAATGAGAAACTAACTCAGTCTATGTCAAAATACCTACATTTAGAGTTATACATTCAACCTAATGAGAAACTGTAAATCGGTTTACATACAATACCTACATGTAGAGTTATACATTCAACCTAATGAGAAACTGTAACTCGGTTTATATACAATACCTACATTTAGTTATACATTCAACCTAAGGAGAAACTGTAACTAAATTTTTATACAATACCAACATTTAGAGTTATACACTCAACCTAATGAGAAACTAACTCAGTCTATATCAAAATACCTACATTTAGAGTTATACATTCAACCTAATGAGAAACTGTAAATCGGTTTATATACAATACCTACATTTAGTTATAATTCAACCTAATGAGAAACTGTAACTCAGTTTATGTCACAATACCTACATTTAGAGTTATACATTCAACCTAATCAGAACCTGTAATTCAGTTTTTATACAATACCTACATTTAGTTTTACATTCAACCTAATGAGAAACTGTAACTCAGTTTATATGACAATACCCACATTTAGAGTTATACATTCAAACTAATGAGAAACTGTAACTCAGTTTACATCACAATACCTGCATTTAGAGTTATACATTCAACCTAATGATAAACTGTAACTCAGTTTATGTCACAATACCTACATTTAGAGATATACATTCAGCCTAATGAGAAACTGTAACTCAGTTTATATACAATACCTACATTTAGAGTTATACATTCAACCTAATGAGAAACTGTAACTCGGTTTATATACAATACCTACATTTAGTTATACATTCAACCTAATGAGAACCTGTAACTAAGTTTATATAAAATATCTAAATTTAGTGTTATAAATTCAACCTAATAAGAAACTGTAACTCGGTTTATATACAATACCTACATTTAGTTATACATTCAACCTAATGAGAAACTGTAACTAAATTTTTATACAATACCAACATTTAGAGTTATACAGTCAACCTAATGAGAAACTAACTCAGTCTATGTCAAAATACCTACATTTAGAGTTATACATTCAACCTAATGAGAAACTGTAATTCGGTTTATATACAATACCTACATTTAGTTATACATTCAACCTAATGAGAAACTGTAAATCAGTTTATATCACAGTACCTGCATTTAGAGTTATACATTCAACCTAATGAGAAACTGTAACTCAGTTTATATACAATAACTACATTTAGTTATACATTCAACCTAATGAGAAACTGTAACTCAGTTTATGTCACAATACCTACATTTAGAGTTATACATTCAACCTAATGAGAAACTGTAACTCAGTTTATGTCACAATACCTACATTTAGAGTTATACATTCAACCTAATAAGAACCTGTAATTCAGTTTTTATACAATACCTACATTTAGTTTTACATTCAACCTAATGAGAAACTGTAACTCAGTTTATATGTCAATACCCACATTTAGAGTTATACATTCAACCTAATGAGAAACTGTAACTCAGTTTGTATGACAATACCCACATTTAGAGTTATACATTCAACCTAATGAGAAACTGTAACTCAGTTTACATACAATACCTACATTTAGAGTTATACATTCAACCTAATTACAAACTGTAACTCGGTTTATATACAATACTTACATTTAGTTATATATTCAACCTAATGAGAAACTGTAACTAAATTTTTATACAATACCAACATTTAGAGTTATACATTCAACCTAATGTGAAACTAAAACTCAGTTTATATACAATACCTACATTTAGTTATACATTCAACGTAATGAGAAACTATAACTCAGTTTATATACAATACCTACATTTAGAGTTATACATTCAACCAAATGAGAAACTGTAACTCAGTTTATGTCACAATACCTACATTTAGTTATACATTCAACCTAATGAGAAACTGTAACTCAGTTTATATCACAATAACTACATTTAGAGTTATGCCTTCAACCTAATGAGAAACTGTAACTCAGTTTATATCACAATACCTACATTTAGAGTTATTCATTCAACCTAATGAGAAACTGTAACTCAGTTTATGTCACCATACCTACATTTAGAGTTATACATTCAACCTAATGAGAAACTGTAACTCGGTTTATATACAATACCTACATTCAGTTATACATTCAACCTAATGAGAAACTGTAACTCAGTTTATGTCACAATACCTACATTTAGAGTTATACATTCAACCTAATAAGAACCTGTAATTCAGTTTTTATACAATACCTACATTTAGTTTTACATTCAACCTAATGAGAAACTGTAACTCAGTTTATATGTCAATACCCACATTTAGAGTTATACATTCAACCTAATGAGAAACTGTAACTCAGTTTGTATGACAATACCCACATTTAGAGTTATACATTCAACCTAATGAGAAACTGTAACTCAGTTTATATGACAATACCCACATTTAGAGTCATACATTAAACCTAATGAAACTCTAACTCAGTTTATATACAGTACCAACATTTAGAGTTAGACACTCAACCTAATGAGAAACTGTAACTCAGTTTACATACAATACCTACATTTAGAGTTATACATTCAACCTAATGAGAAACTGTAACTCAGTTTATATGACAGTACCCACATTTAGAGTTATTCATTCAACCTAATGAGAAACTGTAACTCAGTTTATGTCACCATACCTACATTTAGAGTTATACATTCAACCTAATGAGAAACTGTAACTCGGTTTATATACAATACCTACATTCAGTTATACATTCAACCTAATGAGAAACTGTAACTCAGTTTATGTCACAATACCTACATTTAGAGTTATACATTCAACCTAATAAGAACCTGTAATTCAGTTTTTATACAATACCTACATTTAGTTTTACATTCAACCTAATGAGAAACTGTAACTCAGTTTATATGTCAATACCCACATTTAGAGTTATACATTCAACCTAATGAGAAACTGTAACTCAGTTTGTATGACAATACCCACATTTAGAGTTATACATTCAACCTAATGAGAAACTGTAACTCAGTTTATATGACAATACCCACATTTAGAGTCATACATTAAACCTAATGAAACTCTAACTCAGTTTATATACAGTACCAACATTTAGAGTTAGACACTCAACCTAATGAGAAACTGTAACTCAGTTTACATACAATACCTACATTTAGAGTTATACATTCAACCTAATGAGAAACTGTAACTCAGTTTATATGACAGTACCCACATTTAGAGTTATACATTTAACCTAATGAGAAACTGTAACTCAGTTTATATCACAATACCTACATTTAGTTATACATTAAACCTAATGAAACTGTAACTCAGTTTATATACAGTACCTACATTTAGAGTTATACATTCAACCTAATGAGAAACTGTAACTCAGTTTATATACAATACCTACATTTAGAGTTATACATTCAACCTAATGAGAAACTGTAGCTCAGTTTATATGACAGTACCCACATTTAGAGTTATACAGTCAACCTAATGAGAAACTAACTCAGTCTATGTCAAAATACCTACATTTAGAGTTATACATTCAACCTAATGAGAAACTGTATTTCGGTTCATATACAATACCTACATTTAGTTATACATTCAACCTAATGAGAAACTGTAAATCAGTTTATGTCACAATACCTGCATTTAGAGTTATACATTCAACCTAATGAGAAACTGTAACTCAGTTTATATACAATACCTACATTTAGTTATACATTCAACATAATGAGAAATTAACTCAGTTTATATCACAATACCCACATTTAGAGTTATACATTCAACCTAATGAGAAACTGTATCTCAGTTTATATGACAATACCCACATTTAGAGTTGTACATTCAACATAATGAGAAACTGTAGCCCACGTTATATCACAATACCTACATTTAAAGTTATACATTCAACCTAATGAAACTGCAATTCAGTTTTTATACAATACATACATTTAGAGTTATACATTCAACCTAATAAAAACCTGTAATTTAGTTTATGTACAATGCCTACGTTTAGAGTTATACATTCAAACTAATGAGAAACTGTAACTCAGTTTATATCACAATACCTACATTTAGAGTTATAAATTCAACCTAACGAAAAACTGTAACTCAGTTTATATCACAATATCTACATTAATAGTTATACATTCAACCTATTGAGAAACTGTAACTCAGTTTGTATCACAATGCCTACATTTAGAGATATATATTCAATTTAATGAGAAACTTTAACTTAGTTCATATACAATACCTACATTTAGAAATGTACATTCAGCCTAATGAGAAACTGTGACTCAGTTTATATACAATACCTACATTTAGAGTTATTTATTCAAACTAATGAGAAACTGTAACTCAGTTTATATACAATACCTAAATTTAAAGTTATACATTCAACCTAATGAGAAACTAACTCCTTTTATATCACAATACCTACATTTAGAGTTATACATTCAACCTAATGAGAAACTGTAACTCAGTTTACATCACAATACCTGCATTTAGAGTTATAAATTCAACCTAATGATAAACTGTAACTCAGTTTATTTCACAATACCTACATTTAGAGATATACATTCAGCCTAATGAGAAACTGTAACTCAGTTTATATACAATACCTACATTTAGAGTTATACATTCAACCTAATGAGAAACTGTAACTCGGTTTATATACAATACCTACATTTAGTTATACATTCAACCTAATGAGAACCTGTAACTAAGTTTATATAAAATATCTAAATTTAGTGTTATAAATTCAACCTAATGAGAAACTGTAACTCGGTTTATATACAATACCTCCATTTAGTTATACATTCAACCTAATGAGAAACTGTAACTAAATTTTTATACAATACCAACATTTAGAGTTATACAGTCAACCTAATGAGAAACTAACTCAGTCTATGTCAAAATACCTACATTTAGAGTTATACATTCAACCTAATGAGAAACTGTAATTCGGTTTATATACAATACCTACATTTAGTTATACATTCAACCTAATGAGAAACTGTAAATCAGTTTATATCACAATACCTGCATTTAGAGTTATACATTCAACCTAATGAGAAACTGTAACTCAGTTTATATACAATAACTACATTTAGTTATACATTCAACCTAATGAGAAACTGTAACTCAGTTTATGTCACAATACCTACAATTAGAGTTATACATTCAACCTAATGAGAAACTGTAACTCAGTTTATGTCACAATACCTACATTTAGAGTTATACATTCAACCTAATAAGAACCTGTAATTCAGTTTTTATACAATACCTACATTTAGTTTTACATTCAACCTAATGAGAAACTGTAACTCAGTTTATATGTCAATACCCACATTTAGAGTTATACATTCAACCTAATGAGAAACTGTAACTCAGTTTGTATGACAATACCCACATTTAGAGTTATACATTCAACCTAATGAGAAACTGTAACTCAGTTTATATGACAATACCCACATTTAGAGTCATACATTAAACCTAATGAAACTCTAACTCAGTTTATATACAGTACCAACATTTAGAGTTAGACACTCAACCTAATGAGAAACTGTAACTCAGTTTACATACAATACCTACATTTAGAGTTATACATTCAACCTAATGAGAAACTGTAACTCAGTTTATATGACAGTACCCACATTTAGAGTTATACATTTAACCTAATGAGAAACTGTAACTCAGTTTATATCACAATACCTACATTTAGTTATACATTAAACCTAATGAAACTGTAACTCAGTTTATATACAGTACCTACATTTAGAGTTAGACACTCAACCTAATGAGAAACTGTAACTCAGTTTACATACAATACCTACATTTAGAGTTATACATTCAACCTAATGAGAAACTGTAACTCAGTTTATATACAATACCTACATTTAGAGTTATACATTCAACCTAATGAGAAACTGTAGCTCAGTTTATATGACAGTACCCACATTTAGAGTTATACAGTCAACCTAATGAGAAACTAACTCAGTCTATGTCAAAATACCTACATTTAGAGTTATACATTCAACCTAATGAGAAACTGTATTTCGGTTCATATACAATACCTACATTTAGTTATACATTCAACCTAATGAGAAACTGTAAATCAGTTTATATCACAATACCTGCATTTAAAGTTATACTTTCAACCTAATGAGAAACTGTAACTCAGTTTATATACAATACCTACATTTAGTTATACATTCAACATAATGAGAAATTAACTCAGTTTATATCACAATACCCACATTTAGAGTTATACATTCAACCTAATGAGAAACTGTATCTCAGTTTATATGACAATACCCACATTTAGAGTTGTACATTCAACATAATGAGAAACTGTAGCCCACGTTATACCACAATACCTACATTTAAAGTTATACATTCAACCTAATGAAACTGCAATTCAGTTTTTATACAATACATACATTTAGAGTTATACATTCAACCTAATAAAAACCTGTAATTTAGTTTATGTACAATGCCTACGTTTAGAGTTATACATTCAACCTAATGAGAAACTGTAACTCAGTTTATATCACAATACCTACATTTAGAGTTATAAATTCAACCTAACGAAAAACTGTAACTCAGTTTATATCACAATATCTACATTAATAGTTATACATTCAACCTATTGAGAAACTGTAACTCAGTTTGTATCACAATACCTACATTTAGAGATATATATTCAATTTAATGAGAAACTTTAACTTAGTTCATATACAATACCTACATTTAGAAATGTACATTCAGCCTAATGAGAAACTGTGACTCAGTTTATATACAATACCTACATTTAGAGTTATTTATTCAAACTAATGAGAAACTGTAACTCAGTTTATATACAATACCTAAATTTAAAGTTATACATTCAACCTAATGAGAAACTAACTCCTTTTATATCACAATACCTACATTTAGAGTTATACATTCAACCTAATGAGAAACTGTAACTCAGTTTATATCACAATACCCACATTTAGAGATATACATTGAATTTAATGAGAAACTGTAACTTAGTTCATATACAATACCTACATTTAGATAAATACATTCAGCCTAATGAGAAACTTTGACTCAGTTTATATACAATACCTACATTTAGAGTTATATATTCAACCTAATGAGAACCTGTAACTCAGTTTATTTACAATTCTTAAATTTACAGTTATACATTCAACCTAATGAGAAACTAACTCCTTTTATATCACAATACCTACATTTAGAGTTATACATTCAACCTAATGAGAACCTGTAACTCAGTCTATATACAATACCTAAATTTACAGTTATACATTCAACCTAATGAGAAACTAACTCCTTTTATATCACAATACCTACATTTAGAGATATACATTAAACCTAATGAGAAACTGTAACTAAATTTTTATACAATATCTACATTTAGAGTTATACATTCAACGTAATAAGAAACTGTAACTCAGTTTATATGACAATACCTATATTTAGAGTTATACATTCAGCCTAATGAGAAACTGTAACTCAGTTTATATGACAGTACCCACATTTAGAGTTATACATTCAACCTAATGAGAAACTGTATCTCAGTTTATATCACAATACCTACATTTAGAGTTATACATTCAACCTAATGAGAAACTATAACTCATTTTATATACAATACCTACATTTAGAGTTATACATTCAACCTAATGAGAAACTGTAACTCAGTTTATATCAAAATACCTACATTTAGAGTTATACATTCAACCTAACGAGAAACTGTAACTCAGTTTGTATCACAATACCTACATTTAGAGATATACATTAAACCTAATTAGAAACTGTAACTCAGTTTATATGACAATACCCACATTTAGAGTTGTACATTCAATCTAATGAGAAACTGTAACCCAGTTTATATCACAATACCTACATATAGAGTTATACATTCAACCTAATGAACTGTAACTCAGTTTATATACAGTACCTACATTTAGAGTTAGACATTCAACCTAATGAGAACCTGTAACTCAGTTTATATAAAATACCTAAATTTAGAGTTATAAATTTAACATAATGAGAAACTGTAACTCAGTTTATATCACAATACCTACATTTAGAGTTATACATTCAACCTAATGAGAAACTGTAACTCAGTTTATGTCACAATACCTACATTTAGAGTTATACATTCAGCCTAATGAGGAACTGTAACTCAGTTTATATACAATACCTACATTTAGAGTTATACATTCAACCTAATGAGAACCTATAACTCAGTTTATATAAAATACCTAAATTTAGAGTTATAAATTCAACATAATGAGAAACAAACTCAGTTTATATAACAATACCCACATTTAGAGTTATACAGTCAACCTAATGAGAAACTGTAACTCAGTTTATATCACAATACCTACATTTAGAGTTATACATTCAACCTAATGAGAAACTGTAACTCAGTTTGTGTCACAATACCTACATTTAGAGTTATAAATTCAACCAAATGCGAAACTAACTCAGTTTATATCAAAATACCTACATTTAGAGTTATACATTCAACCTAATGCGAAACTAACTCAGTTTATATCAAAATACCTACATTTAGAGTTATACATTCAACCTAATGAGAAACTGTAACTCAGTTTATATACAATACCTACATTTAGTTATACATTCAACGTAATGTGAAACTATAACTCAGTTTATAAACAATACCTACATTTAGAGTTATACATTCAACCTAACGAAAAACTGTAACTCAGTTTATATTACAATATCTACATTAATAGTTATACATTCAACCTATTGAGAAACTGTAACTCAGTTTGTATCACAATACCTACATTTAGAGATATACATTCAACCTAATGAGAAACTAACTCCTTTTATATCACAATACCTACATTTAGAGTTATACATTCAACCTAATGAGAAACTGTAACTCAGTTTATATCACAATACCCACATTTAGAGATATACATTCAATTTAATGAGAAACTGTAACTTAGTTCATATACAATACCTACATTTAGAGATATACATTCAGCCTAATGAGAAACTTTGACTCAGTTTATATACAATGACTACATTTAGAGTTATACATTCAACCTAATGAGAACCTGTAACTCAGTTTATATACAATTCTTAAATTTACAGTTATACATTCAACCTAATGAGAAACTAACTCCTTTTATATCACAATACCTACATTTAGAGTTATACATTCAACCTAATGAGAACCTGTAACTCAGTTTATATACAATACCTAAATTTACAGTTATACATTCAACCTAATGAGAAACTAACTCCTTTTATATCACAATACCTACATTTAGAGATATACATTAAACCTAATGAGAAACTGTAACTAAATTTTTATACAATATCTACATTTAGAGTTATACATTCAACGTAATAAGAAACTGTAATTCAGTTTATATCACAATACCTACATTTAGAGTTATACATTCAACCTAACGAGAAACTGTAACTCAGTTTGTATCACAATACCTACATTTAGAGTTGAACATTCAATCTAATGAGAAACTGTAACCCAGTTTATATCACAATACCTACATATAGAGTTATACATTCAACCTAATGAAACTGTAACTCAGTTTATATAAAATACCTACATTTAGAGTTATAAATTCAACCAAATAAGAACCTGTAATTCAGTTTTTATACAATACCTACATTTAGAGTTATACATTCAACGTAATAAGGAACTGTAACTCAGTTCATATCACAATACCTACATTTAGAGTCATACATTCAACCTAATGAGAAACTGTAACTCAGTTTATATGACAATACCCACATTTAGAGTTGTACATTCAATCTAATGAGAAACTGTAACCCAGTTTATATCACAATACCTACATTTAGAGTTATACATTCAACCTAATGAAACTGTAACTCAGTTTATATACAGTACCTACATTTAGAGTTAGACATTCAAGCTAATGAGTATCTGTAACTCAGTTTACATACAATACCTACATTTAGAGTTATACATTCAACCTAATGAGAAACTGTAACTCGGTTTATATACAATACCTACATTTAGTTATACATTCAACCTAATGAGAAACTGTAACTAAATTTTTATACAATACCAACATTTAGAGTTATACAGTCAACCTAACGCGAAACTAACTCAGTTTATATCAAAATACCTACATTTAGTGTTATACATTCAACCTAATGAGAAACTGTAACTCAGTTTATATACAATACCTACATTTAGAGTTATACATTCAACCTAATTAGAAACTGTAACTCAGTTTATATACAATACCTACATTTAGAGTTATACATTCAACCTAATGAGAAACTAACTCAGTTTATATCACAATACCTACATTTAGAGTTATACATTCAGCCTAATGAGAAGCTGTAATTCAGTTTATATAAAATACCTAAATTTAGAGTTATAAATTTAACATAATGAGAAACTAACTCAGTTTATATCACAATACCTACATTTAGAGTTATACATTCAACCTAATGAGAAACTGTAACTCAGTTTATGTCACAATACCTACTTTTAGAGTTATACATTCAGCCTAATGAGAAACTGTAACTCAGTTTATATACAATACCTACATTTAGAGTTATAAATTCAACCAAATAAGAACCTGTAATTCAGTTTTTATACAATACCTACATTTAGAGATATACATTCAACGTAATAAGAAACTGTAACTCAGTTCATATCACAATACCTACATTTAGAGTTATACATTCAACCTAATGAGAAACTGTAACTCAGTTTATATGACAATACCCACATTTAGAGTTGTACATTCAATCCAATGAGAAACTGTAACCCACTTTATATCACAATACCTACATTTAGAGTTATACATTCAACCTAATGAAACTGTAACTCAGTTTATATACAGTACCTACATTTAGAGTTAGACACTCAACCTAATGAGAAACTGTAACTCAGTTTACATACAATACCTACATTTAGAGTTATACAGTCAACCTAATGCGAAACTGTAACTCGGTTTATATACAATACCTACATTTAGTTATACATTCAACCTAATGAGAAACTGTAACTAAATTTTTATACAATACCAACATTTAGAGTTATACAGTCAACCTAACGCGAAACTAACTCAGTTTATATCAAAATACCTACATTTAGTGTTATACATTCAACCTAATGAGAAACTGTAACTCAGTTTATATACAATACCTACATTTAGAGTTATACATTCAACCTAATTAGAAACTGTAACTCAGTTTATATACAATACCTACATTTAGAGTTATACATTCAACCTAATGAGAAACTAACTCAGTTTATATCACAATACCTACATTTAGAGTTATACATTCAGCCTAATCAGAAGCTGTAATTCAGTTTATATAAAATACCTAAATTTAGAGTTATAAATTTAACATAATGAGAAACTAACTCAGTTTATATCACAATACCTACATTTAGAGTTATACATTCAACCTAATGAGAAACTGTAACTCAGTTTATGTCACAATACCTACTTTTAGAGTTATACATTCAGCCTAATGAGAAACTGTAACTCAGTTTATATACAATACCTACATTTAGAGTTATAAATTCAACCAAATAAGAACCTGTAATTCAGTTTTTATACAATACCTACATTTAGAGATATACATTCAACGTAATAAGAAATTGTAACTCAGTTCATATCACAATACCTACATTTAGAGTTATACATTCAACCTAATGAGAAACTGTAACTCAGTTTATATGACAATACCCACATTTAGAGTTGTACATTCAATCTAATGAGAAACTGTAACCCACTTTATATCACAATACCTACATTTAGAGTTATACATTCAACCTAATGAAACTGTAACTCAGTTTATATACAGTACCTACATTTAGAGTTAGACACTTAACCTAATGAGAAACTGTAACTCAGTTTACATACAATACCTACATTTAGAGTTATACAGTCAACCTAATGCGAAACTGTAACTCGGTTTATATACAATACCTACATTTAGTTATACATTCAACCTAATGAGAAACTGTAACTAAATTTTTATACAATACCAACATTTAGAGTTATACAGTCAACCTAAAGCGAAACTAACTCAGTTTATATACAATACCTACATTTAGAGTTATACATTCAACCTAATGAGAAACTGTAACTCAGTTTATATACAATACCTACATTTAGTTATACATTCAACCTAATGAGAAACTATAACTCAGTTTATATACAATACCTACATTTAGAGTTATACATTCAACCTAATGAGAAACTGTAACTCAGTTTGTCACAATACCTACATTTAGAGTTATACATTCAACCTAACGAGAAACTGTAACTCAGTTTGTATCACAGTACCTACATTTAGAGATACACATTAAACCTAATGAGAAACTGTAACTCAATTTTTATACATTACCAACATTTAGAGTTATACAGTCAACCTAATGAGAAACTGTAACTCAGTTTTTATACAATACCGACATTTAAAGTTATACATTCAACCTAATGAGAAACTATAACTCAGTTTATATCACAATACCTACATTTAGTATTAAACCTTCGACCTAATGAGAAACTGTAACTCAGTTTATATCACAATACCTACATTTAGAGTTATACATTCAACCTAATGAGAAACAGTAACTCAGTTTATATCACAATATCTACATTTATAGTTATACATTCAACCTAATGAGAAACTGTAACTCAGTTTATATACAATACCTACATTTAGAGTTATACATTCAACCTAATGAGAACCTGTAACTCAGTTTATATACAATTCCTACATTTAGAGTTATACAGTCAACCTAATGAGAAACTAACTCAGTTTATATCACAATACCTACATTTAGAGTTATACATTCAACCTAATGAGAAACTGTAACTCAGTTTATATCACAATACCTACATTTAGAGTTATACGTTCAACCTAATGAGAAACTGTGACTCACTTTATATCACAATACCTACATTTAGAGTTATACAGTCAACCTAATGAGAAAATGTAACTCAGTTCATATACAATACCTACATTTAGTTATACATTCAACCTAATTAGAAACTGTAAGTCAGTTTATGTCATAATACCTATATTTAGTTATACACTCAACCTAATAAGATCCTGTAATTCAGTTTATATACAATACCCACATTTAGTTATGCATTCAACCTAATGAGAAACTGTAACTCAGTTTATGTCACAATACCTACATTTAGAGTTATACATTCAACCTAATAAGAACCTGTTATTCAGTTTTTATACAATACCTTCATTTAGAGTTATATATTCAACCTAATGAGAAACTGTAACTCAGTTTATATCACAATACCTACATTTAGAGTTATACATTCAACCTAATGAGAAACTGTAACTCAGTTTGTATCACAATACCTACATTTAGAGATATACATTCAACCTAATTAGAAACTGTATCCCAGTTTATATACAATGTGTACATTTAGAGTTATACATTCAGCCTAATGAGAAACTGTAACTCAGTTTATATACAATACCTACATTTAGAGTTATAGAGTTATAGTAGTAAGTCATCATTTAAGACAATAAATTATAACTGAGATTCTGTGGTAATATTTAAGGAAGTGTATACGTTAATCTTCTGAGACAGTTATTTCTTAACTATTGCTGGCAGGAATTCAGTATTAGACTGAACGGAACAGTTGACTCTGATGGACTCACCTTAACAGAATCTCCAAAAAGATCTGCAGTATTTTAGAGCATTCTTTCTCAATGTTCTTCAGCAACTCAGTCCAGTACTTGGTCAATAACCTCCTATCAGGTTTACGGTCTTCTGGCTCCTAGAACTGGCTTGTAAGAGACACGTTGGCATTTTCAGCAACCACACCAATCATGTCTACCTCAGCTCCAGCTCTCCAAGGAGGCGAGGGGAAGTCAGAGCGTTTACTCACTAACCTGATATTGACATTAGGTTTTGAAAGGCCTTAGAGTGTTTGAGTATGGTGGGTCAGTTACTACTCTGTAGCTGGATCTGATATCACTTCACATATAAAACAACCTGTGATACCATTAGTTCCACGTAATAGGTGAAGTATAGAAGTGTATCATTAGTGTAGTAGGTGAAGTATAGAAGTGTAGTCATTAGTGTAGTAGGTGAAGTATAGTAGTGTATCATTAGTGTAGTAGGTGAAGTATAGAAGTGTAGTCATTAGTGTAGTAGGTGAAGTATAGTAGTGTATTATTAGTGTAGTAGGTGAAGTATAGAAGTGTATTCATTAGTGTAGTAGGTGAAGTATAGAAGTGTACTCGTTAGTGTAGTAGGTGAAGCATAGAAGTGTATCATTAGTGTAGTAGGTGAAGTATAGAAGTGTATTCATTAGTGTAGTAGGTGAAGTATAGAAGTGTACTCGTTAGTGTAGTAGGTGAAGCATAGAAGAGTATTCATTAGTGTAGTAGGTGAAGTATAGAAGTGTATTCATGAGTGTAGTAGGTGAAGTATAGAAGTGTATTCATGAGTGTATTAGGTGAAGTATAGAAGTGTATTCATTAGTGTAGTAGGTGAAGTATAGAAGTGTATTCATGAGTGTAGTAGGTGAAGTATAGAAGTGTATTCATTAGTGTAGTAGGTGAAGTATAGATGTGTATTCATTAATGTAGTAGGTGAAGTATAGAAGTGTATTCATTAGTGTAGTAGGTGAAGTATAGAAGTGTACTCATTAGTGTAGTAGGTGAAGTATAGAAGTGTAGTCATTAGTGTAGTAGGTGAAGTATAGAAGTGTAGTCATTAGTGTAGTAGGTGAAGTATAGAAGTGTATTCATTAGTGTAGTAGGAGAAGTATAGAAGTGTACTCATTAGTGTAGTAGGTGAAGTATAGAAGTGTATTCATTAGTGTAGTAGGTGAAGTATAGAAGTGTACTCATTAGTGTAGTAGGTGAAGTATAGATGTGTAGTCCTTAGTGTAGTAGGTGAAGTATAGAAGTGTATTCATTAGTGTAGTAGGTGAAGTATAGATGTGTATTCATTAATGTAGTAGGTGAAGTATAGAAGTGTATTCATTAGTGTAGTAGGTGAAGTATAGAAGTGTACTCATTAGTGTAGTAGGTGAAGTATAGAAGTGTAGTCATTAGTGTAGTAGGTGAAGTATAGAAGTGTAGTCATTAGTGTAGTAGGTGAAGTATAGAAGTGTATTCATTAGTGTAGTAGGAGAAGTATAGAAGTGTACTCATTAGTGTAGTAGGTGAAGTATAGAAGTGTATTCATTAGTGTAGTAGGTGAAGTATAGAAGTGTACTCATTAGTGTAGTAGGTGAAGTATAGATGTGTAGTCCTTAGTGTAGTAGGTGAAGTATAGAAGTGTATTCATTAGTGTAGTAAGTTCTGTGTGTAAATGATCTGTCTTCAGGAAACACTGCTATAAAGTGTTCAGTCCAAGCACAAAAGACATTAAGTCAGCTGGAATTAGATTTCCGAGTTCAAGGTCCATATAGTTTGAATTTTGTGCCTGGTCTGATCTGGTGGATGATGTGAACTGTTCTAGGGTCTAAACTGTTCTTAAATCTGATGGTTCTGACTCATGTTTCCTCTAAGGAGGCAGCAGGTAGAGCAGGACGTGGCTGGATAGGTGTGTGTGTGGGGGGGTGGATGTAAGGTGATACTCCTGCTACTGCTGGGTGACCAGGTAAGATCCTCAGCTATGTGAACTGTGAGGAACTTACAGCAGATGACCATGGTCCCCTCTGATGTTCAGAAGGTTTCTGATGGTGTTGACTACACTGAGGGACAGGTTGTTGTTTGTGAACAGTCTGTAAGGAGAATCACCTCCACTCTCTATGCTTGCTTTATTTATTTACAAGCCCCCTTTTTACAACAGATGTTGCCACAAAGCAGCTTTACAGAGAAATACGAGTCCAACCCCCCAATCACAGGAAAAGTTCCATCAGATCAAGAGGAAGAAACCTTGAGAGGAACCAGACTCAAAAAGGGGAACCCATTCTCCTCTGCTTCCTTGTTGTTGTTAGAAATTAGCTCCATGTGTCCTCAGTGAGCGAGTTGGTGTTGTGCTTGGTGGTGCACTTGTTGGTGTACAGGGTATAGAGCATGGGTGATGTGGGACAGCCTGTGCTGAGAATGGGAGTAGAAGAAGTGCCTACATGAGCAAATCTAGTGAAACTGATTCTTTGGGTCTTCAGCCGGGGGAACCAGTCTAATTGTATTGAATTTTGATCTAAAACCAGTTCTTCCAAAAAGACTCCATGAGTAGAGGAACAAGGTTTAATCCTTGAATAAGTTGTACAGGAAGGTTAGTTATTGTAGGACATGAAGAAAAAGACTTTGGCATAAGCCCAGTCCTAGGCCCAGGTTTTAAAGCGTGCAGACCCTCGCAGATCCTTCTGGATATGGACAAGCTGCCTCCCAGGACAGCAGGACTGGGACCCAACTGGTGGTAGTGGGGAGAAGTTGGGAGCGGGTAGAAACATCAGCACCTCAAGGCAGTGAAGAGGGAGCATGAGCTGAATCCTTTTAAAAACAGGTGGCAGCCTGTGATTGGTTGGAGTAATGGATGAGAGAGTGACGTAGCATTGGAGTCTTTCTGGCAGAACTTTCGCTGAAGCTTTCATTGAACAGCTTTATCATGTATGTGCCCTCAACACCACAACGTTCCATGCAGTGAGCACTGCCTGGGGGAATTCATGTCCAGTGAAGGTCTTCATGTATTGGGCAAGCTGATGGTGATCCAGAATTCTGGGGAGGAAATGATTGACCTAAACCAAGATGACTGGCGTGAGTGCAATTGGGCAATTGTCATCGAGCATGAAATGTTGGGCTTCTTTGGCAAGAGTAGGATGGTTGTGGTTTTGAAGCAGGTGGGAACAGCAGACTGTGCCAGGGACAGGCTAAAGGTGTCTGTGAAAGTGGCAGCCAGCCGGTTGGCACACTCTTTCAGGACCTGTCCTGGGATGCCACTGGATCTCTCGGTTCTGCACGTGCACACATCTTCTGTAAACAGTGTGAGTGATCTGCAGGAGAGGCCTCGCTGGTCTGCTGAGCTTGGTTGATCACTTCTTAGGGAAGTGTCTGTCACAGGGCAGCTGTTGACTTTGCGCTTGTAGTTCGTCACTGCTTGGATTACCTTAAACATGCAACAAGGATCTGAGCTGCTGACAAAGTAAACTTGAATTTGCATGATATATGCATTCTTGGCAGCCCTGCTGCGACGGCGTCTGGCTGCTCTCAGGTCTTCAGCCTGCGAACGCTGGTTCACATGCAGGGTTTTTGGTTTGGAAGAGTGTTCTTAGCTTGGACTACATCCATCATCCACTCATGAATCCAGAGACAGATGCTGCGCACTTGTTCTCGTCTACCTGAGAACCTGAGGAGGCTGATGTTCTGAACAAGTCTCCTCTGTGTATTCAAAGCAGTCCTACACTGTTGATTCTGCTCCCTCTGGTCACACTCCGGTGGAGATAGCACTGTACACATCCTGTAAGCCTATGTAGACCAAGTCTAGTGTGTTTCTCTTTTGGATCAGATAGAACACACACTTGCTTGTTATCTTGAGATCTGTCTGACTGGAATGACCTGGAGAGGCCACAGGAGGTGAGACAGCAGTGTCTGACGTTGTTAGTGTTAGCTTGTAGGGGTGTATGCACTGTGCATCAGCAGCATCGTGCCATCAGAAACTCCATCGTACCATCAGGAACCCCATCGTGCAGCATCGTGCCTTCAGGAACTCCATCGTGCAGCATCGTGCCTTCAGGAACTCCATCGTGCAGCATCGTACCATCAGGAACTCCATTACGCAGCATCGTACCATCGGAAACTCCATGGTGCAGCATCATGCCATCAGGAACTCCATCGCCCAGCATCGTACCATCAGGAACTCCATCGTGCAGCATCGTACCATCAGGAGCTCCATGGTGCAGCATCGTGCCATCAGGAACTCCATCACGCAGCATCGTACCATCAGAAACTCCATCATGCAGCATCGTGCCATCAGGAACTACATCACCCAGCATCGTGCCATCAGGAGCTCCATCGTGCAGCATCATGCCATCAGGAGCTCCATCGTACAACATCGTACTATCAGAAAATCCATCGTTCAGCATCGTGCCATCAGAAACTCCAGATCACGTAAGGGGAGATGTTTAGTCATTACTGTTTTGCTGCGCTGGGTATTGTTCACAAAGTCTCACACGGTCCACCTCTATTTGTTTTACTAGTTTCTGGAATGCTGTTAGTCCTCCTAGCAGAATTTCACACTGAATAGATACAATACAAACACTTTCTGGTTTCACCATCCTGAGTTAGACCTGTCTGATTTGAGTGAACATCTGCTCAGCTGTAGGATCAGCAGAGGAATCTGCTTTAGCTCCAGGCTGATCAAGTTACGGTTTATGTATATGTACCAGTAACAACAAACGTAGCACAGAGGATGGACAGTTGTTCAGTATCAGACCACACAGGATGGACAGTTGTTCAGTATCAGACCACACAGGATGGACAGTTGTTCAGTATCAGACCACACAGGATGGACAGTTGTTCAGTATCAGACCACACAGGATGGGCAGTTGTTCAGTATCAGACCACACAGGATGGACAGTTGTTCAGTATCAGACCACACAGGATGGGCAGTTGTTCAGTATCAGACCACACAGGATGGACAGTTGTTCAGTATCAGACCACACAGGATGGGCAGTTGTTCAGTATCAGACAACACAGGATGGACAGTTGTTCAGTATCAGACCACACAGGATGGACAGTTGTTCAGTATCAGACCACACAGGATGGGCAGTTGTTCAGTATCAGATCACACAGGATGGACAGTTGTTCAGTATCAGACCACACAGGATGGACAGTTGTTCAGTATCAGATCACACAGGATGGGCAGTTGTTCAGTATCAGCCCACACAGGATGGGCAGTTGTTCAGTATCAGCCCACACAGGATGGGCAGTTGTTCAGTATCAGACCACACAGGATGGGCAGTTGTTCAGTATCAGCCCACACAGGATGGGCAGTTGTTCAGTATCAGACCACACAGGATGGGCAGTTGTTCAGTATCAGCCCACACAGGATGGGCAGTTGTTCAGTATCAGCCCACACAGGATGGGCAGTTGTTCAGTATCAGACCACACAGGATGGGCAGTTGTTCAGTATCAGCCCACACAGGATGGGCAGTTGTTCCGTATCAGACCACACAGGATTGGTAGTGCTCCACACTTACAGACTGTAGTTTATCTCATCCTCAGTATACTTATATACTATTAATCTGTTCTTTAATGATCAGGACCTCAACAGAGCAGCTACTATTAGGGGGGTGGATCAGCACTTCAATGACACTGACGTGGTGGTGTGTTAGTATGTGTTGTGCTGGCGTGAGTGGATCAGACACAGCAGTGCTAATTTACATGAGTAAAACAAACAGAATACTATAAAAACTTTATCCAAACAAACCAGCCCGACAGGAGCTCATGCTCAGATTACTCCTCACAAAGACTGAGCAACAGCTTCACCTCTCACCTGAACTCTAGCACACTCAGGAAAACGTCAGCCAGCACTTTAACCTGTGTTGCGCTAGAGAATGTGAAAAAGCCCAACACGTTCTAGATAAGTAAACTGTACAGAGTATTATTTAGAGGTAAAAGTATAGTAGCCAATCTAAATTACAATGGAATGTCAGAAAGGTTCTAGATATGACTGTGCAGAACAGAACACAGTGTAACTACTTACAGACCCAATTATAGTAACTAGACAGTCTAAGTGAATTACATTGCCTATTTTAACAGGTTCTAGATATTCCTGTGAAGAAAGACACAATACTATTTATATTGTTTATATAAATATTTAGAGTAACAAGGTTTTCTATTGATTTCTTTTTCAATTTCTATTAAATAAAATTAATATTACAACTATATTATAATGACTACAACACATTCAGTAAATAAGAAAGTCATTTATTTATACTTACGCCACTGATAAGGTTCTCCCGGCGTGACGCTCGCTCTGACATTAAATAGTGAACAAAACCATAGTTACATAATTACATGATGTGGTTTCACTTGTTGAAAGGCAGTGGCAGATGTTTGAGCAGCTCTGGTTATAAATCTGTTACTGTAAATATCTAACAGCTTTATAAACACTCCAACTCCTCAAACCTCCAATCAGCAGCCATGGGCTCCTCGAAGCAGCTGCCCAGCACTCTGACCACTACAATTGCTGATGACCATAAAGCAGGAGAAGCTATAAGAAGACAGCAGAAACAGCAGGTAGCCGGTTCCTGGGTTCCTGATGGAATTAAGGAATGTCAGTTACCAGGAACGCTGGACGTCCAGTTGAGGTCTGGAGGACTGAGAAAGCTGAGAGAACTGACCATCACTCAAGCCTCAGATCACAACCTCTGTCTGACTGTAAAGACCTCCAGGAAGGTTTAGCCGACTCTGCAGTGGAGCTGAGCTGTAGTGGTCTACTGGAGGGGCAGAGGGATCGATCATGCTTTGAGCTTGGGCTGCAGTCAGTCAATCTCAAAAAAGCTGGAGATGAAAAGAGGATAATGATCCTAAACACACTTCAATATACCAAGGACTCCCTTAAGAGGAACAAGCTGAAGGTTCAGCAGTGGTCCTTACGGACCCCCCACTCTGTGATCTGCTTTAATAACCAGCTATTTTGTCTTGTCCACATTCAGATACAGGATGTTGACTTTGCCTCCTCTCTGTGTACTGACTCAAGAAACCAATCCCTGTAGCATCATCAGCAGATTTTATGGTGTGGGTTGTCCTGTTGCACAGCAGAGTGACCAGCAGTGGACCGGTCTAGTACACTGCCCTGGGGGGCTCCAGTGCTGAGTGTGATGGTGTCAGAGATGCTGCTCCCAATTCGGACTGACTGACCTCCCCGTGAGGAAGTCCAGGACCCGGGACTGCAGACTTCTTTAGGATGGGGAGAGTGGTGGTGGGCTCGAAGCACGCTGGGACATCAATCTCTGATCACTCGGCCAGGAATGTTATCCGTTCCAGTAGCTTTCCGTGGGTCAACTCTCACGCCAGTCGCGGTCAGACATGGCGCCTGGTCAGTGGGTGGAGAGGTGGTCTTACTCAGAGCAGGACAGTTCTAAGATTTGAACCAGAGAATCTGCAGCAGAAGGATGACGTTTTCATAAACGCTCCTGATTCTGGCGATCATAGTGTTCTAGTATAAGACATCTCATAGTATAAGACATCTCAACCATTGTCGTGTTCAAATGTGTAGAAAACTCAAAATCGACATTTACCTCTGAAACCTGGAGACAAACATTCTCTATACAGTCTGAAAATACGAGTCAAGCTTGGCTAACAAGAAACTTCCTCCAGCTCAGTGAAAGTAAGACAGAGGTTGTCCTCTTTGGTTCAGCAGTGAATAAAAGATCTATCACTGAGAACCTGAAACGTCTTCTTCATAATCAGTCATGCTGGGTTAGTTTTGAGCCAGCTCTTAAATTTGATAAACAGTTGAGATTGTTGTACATGCTGTTATTACATCTCTCCTTGACTGCTGTCGTTCTCTTTACATGGCGGTCAATCAGACTTTCTTAGATTAACTGCAGCTTGTTCACAGCTGGACTTCTTGCTGACCGTATCTCTCCGGTCAGGGCTTCATGGCCCCGTAGTATATTTGAGACATGATAAGTAAAGCAGATCTCTCCGGTCCTCTAACAGACCACTGCTAGAAACCCCCCACTCTCGTTTAAAACACAAGGGTGACCGTGCATTCTCTGTGGCTGCTGGACTCTGTGGAATCCATATGGAATCAGATCAAGTCCAGACTGATCTCTTTTCAATGGTCTATGACTGTGATTAAATAATAATACTGTCAGCGTCTGTAGACTTAAGCTGTGGTTCTACGCCTCACTGTGGTTCCACACTTCATGACGTTTACTATTTTACTTTATCTTCAACTGTTTTTTTTTTTTTCTTAATTTTTCCTTAAAATTTGATTTGACTGTACAGCACGTTGGTCAGCTTCGGCTGAATTGAAGTGAATGTAGTTGCTGGTGGGCTGGATGCCCGAGAACTCTGTGAATTCTCTGAGTGTGCGAGCGCTTCGTCTCTGCCTTCGTCTTTTTCTGTTTTGTCTCTGTCAAGTCATCATTTATCTGCTTAGCTGATCACAGGACCAGGCATTTCTGCCAGGGGTGTAGCCTGATGTTTTAAAACAAACAAGTCAGTTTAGCTTGTACAGATCGCTTGTCACAGCAGGTCAGCCACACCTGGAAAGAAGAGTCTACAGCGTCAACGTCCCTCACAGCGAAGAATGAGACTGAGTAAAAAAGAACAATTATCTGTAGCAGAGAAAACAAGCTCAGCTTTTCACTATCAGTCACGGAGAGAATGATCTCCTCCCACTATTCACCACTGCACAGAGCAATTCCTTTCACTTCAGTCTGAGCTCAAACACAACTGGGGCTTCTAACTGATCAGAGTTAGGACTTAGGGTTTAGTGTAAATGTAGGAGTTAGGGTTTAGTGTAAATGTGGGAGTTAGGGTTTAGTGTAAATGTAGGAGTTAGTGTTTAGTGTAGATGTAGGAGTTAGTGTTTAGTGTAAATGTGGGAGTTAGAGTGTAGTGTAAATGTAGGAGTTAGGGTTTAGTGTAAATGTAGGAGTTAGTGTTTAGTGTAGATGTAGGAGTTAGGGTTTAGTGTAAATGTAGAGGTTAGGGTTTAGTGTAAATGTGGGAGATAGGGTTTAGTGTAAATATAGAGGTTAAGGTTTAGTGTAAATGTGGGAGTTAGGGTTTAATGTAAATGTAGGTGTTAGGGTTTAGTGTAAATATAGGAATTAGTGTTTAGTGTAAATGTAGGAGATAGGGTTTAGTGTAAATGTGGGAGTTAGGGTTTAGTGTACATGTAGAGGTTAGGGGTTAGTGTAAATGTAGGAGTTAAGGTTTAGTGTAAATGTAGGAGTTAGGGTTTAGTGTAAATATAGAGGTTGGGGGTTAGTGTAAATGTAGGAGTTAAGGTTTAGTGTAAATGTAGGAGTTAGGGTTTAGTGTAGATGTAGAGGTTAGGGGTTAGTGTAAATGTGGGAGTTAGGGTTTAGTGTAAATATAGAGGTTAGGGTTTAGTGTAAATATAGAGGTTAGGGTTTAGTAAGATAAATCAGCAGATGTTCAGGAAACAGGAACAGATGCGAGGAAGTTGAAGTCTCGCTGTTGTCTTGACTCACAAGTAAACTCTAAACGCTCTGAAAGACTCAGAATGAGTTTTAATCCCAGACTCATCCAGTCTGACCAGTTATTTACAACAAACCCATACGGGCAAGAACCATTTTCAACGCCACGCCACCACGCCTGTAACCCTGGCAACAGAATTGGGTAGTTAGTCCCTCTTAGAGCCGCTCCCTCAGATTAGTGGTATTATTATTACATTTATTATTATTATTCTTGTTAATACTTGTTTTTTTTTATTCTGGACATCAAAAGTTATTCCAAATATTTAACTCATGGGTTGGAGCTCTACGTGGAAGTAATTTTCTGCATAAGGTCTGGCGGTCTATGTGGCACCCCGATACATCCAACCTTTGTGAATTAAAAGGAACTTTGTTCCAAGTTTGATTTTTATGCATGTAAAGAGGTTTACACACCCATGATGTGATGTGACGATTTTCTGCCACTTTTTCACCACAATTTCAAAATTTCCACACAGGTTAACACAACGGTGGGAAATTTAAACATAACGTGGCATAATTTTCATTTCTTTTTGTCCAGTATTTTAAATTCTGTAAGTAAACAGTGAACTACTGGTTTCCACACAGACAGTTGAAGTAAATATGAACTGAATTTAAAAAAATGTAATCTTTTATTTTTAATTATAAAAAAGAAAATAAAGTTTACTTTTATTCAATTTATTTCAACTTAGATTATTGTACTTTATATATTTTTTTTATTATTTTATTTTTTTGTTATCTTTATCTACTGGTGAATGGAGAAGCAGCAAATTTCATTGTACAGTGTAACTGTCTGTTTCTGCTGTGCATATGACAATAAAACTTATGAACTCTTGAATTTACAGGTAAACTAAAGACCAGTGAGTTTCTATATGACCATAAGAGGAAACATTCTTTAGTTTCAATGTAAGTTTAATTTAAAAGATTTAATTCTCAGCAGATTTCTATTGGTTCATCAAGAAATAACAAAGAAAACTTTTTAAAAATGTAACAACTTATAATCTATAATCTAAAAACTGTATATAAACTGTAGATTGATAGTACGAGTGTGTGTCTTCTGAACTGGTTTACTACCTGTATATACACATATAACACAAACAACAATACATAAAAAGAGAAATATTTGATGTAAAGAGTGGACTTTTATTAAATGTGTCAGGAACTGAAAAAATTGATCAACAACAGTTACAGACACAAACAGGCTTAAAGGCATTTAAAGTACAGATTAAAGGAATTCTAAGTGCTGGGATCAGATTAACACAGTGAAGTTAGTAGTATCAATAACATTAATAGACAAGTATTTTCATTACTGAAGGTCCAAAAGTAAAAAACGAAATTGTTTGTCTATTATGAGTCGCATTAGATGCTGTCCAACTTTAAAAAATTACCCAAATTAGACATTTTTGTATCTAATAAACACAAAAATAAAGTGTAGCTATTTTCAAATACTACACTATATAAAGTGTGTGTAATATTGAGAAGATTGATTAGCTTTAAACTTGTTAACTTTTTATATAAACTTCAATAAACTCAACTTTTCCCATAAACCCACTTGTGTTAGTTTCTATTAGCGAACTTATAAACTCTTATAATAAACTCATATAAAGTTTCTAGCGGAGAGTGGCTAGGTATCTACACTACAGCATTAGTTCTGATCAGCATTCATTCTCATTGCGTTTGTAGTTATTATTACTGTAAAGCTGTATTAACGAGCAGCGAGCGTGAGGAGAAAACTAACGGCAAACGTTCTCATTGGACGATAGGCTCAGTTCCAAAAACCTCCTGTGCTGCGTGTGTTGGGTTCCTCACAGGTTCTTCACAGGTCACCAATCTTGTCCTGGTTCTCAGAGTTCTCCAGCCAGTGTGGAGGCCAGGAGGCTTTAACGCTGGGGCGCTCCTTCACCAGCTCATAATACTCCGCCAGCCTGGGGTAGCGTTCTTTATTCAGCCTGTTTACAACACAAACAAACAAACATTAATTTAGCTTAATTTAGCTTAATTTAATACATGTTCAACTAGAAAAATTAACTTTTCTAAATATGTTTTTTTTAAGCTCTGTCAAATTCTGAACTGTCAGAATTAAAAATGTAAATGAAATAGAAATTCTTAAATTACTCTATTGTATGTTTAAGGAAACTAACAACCATACGTTTACTAAATATTGACTTTTTAAAAGCTTTGTTAACCTGAACTGAAACTGAACCGGAATTCTAAGATTAAGTCTTTATCGCATATTTGACTGGTCTTTGAAAAAGTCTTTCATTTTATGGGTCAGATTAGAAACTTTTCTGAACGTAACGATTCGACTCGACTCTTCACAAACTCTACTGAGAACTTTTAAAGGGTAGTTGTTTACCAAACCTAGCTACTCTCAAATGCAAAATTCTGAGCACACCAGTCAAATTTCACGTTCTGTCGACATTTTAAGTGTAAACAATGTCGTCCTCTATGGAGACCCACGTCTGAACACTTTAATGTCGTTCATTAACAGAATTTAACAGGACATTAAAAACAATTACAGAAAATAAATTGAAGCTGTTGTTTATTTAAAAAACATGTTAATTAACAGTAATACATGCTAGTGAGTGTCTTTGTTGAGGATGAACTTGTTCACACTTGAACAACAACAACAACAACATGAAATGTTGGGGGCGTGTCTTTATGTAAATGAGCCAGGCTTAGCAGGCAAGGTGTAGGAGGTTCAATGCTTATGTTCTACATACACAGTCATATATGAGGTTCCTGGTCACAGTAGAGAAGCAGAACTGAGCAGTGAGTCTCATGTGGTGGACAAATACTACACTATATAAAACTCTGCAGATTGTATTTTGAGTTTAATGTGTAATATTGAGTTAACAGGAGATCAATTTGCATTAAAGTTTTTAACTTATTATTTTTATTATTAACTTATTTATTATTATTTTCCCATTAACCCACTGATGTTAGTTTATTAGTCAACACGCTGTCCAACCATAGATCACTACCTGAATTAGACATATTCTTTTTTTACAGAAGTTTTTAGATGTGTAATTTAAATTAACCCATTTGTCTGTTTATATTAGTGACTTTAGGTAATTATCTGAATTAATAGTGTGAATACAGAGTAGCTATTTTTAAATACTACAATATAGAAAACTAAGCAGGTAGTATTTTGAGTTTAATGTTTAATATTGAGTTAACAGAAGATCAATTTGCTTTAAAGTTTAAAACGTATTATTTTTATTATTAACATATTTATTATTTTCTCGTTAACCCACTGATATTAGTTTATATTAGTCAACATGCTGTCCAACTTTAGATAATTACCTGAATTAGACATATACTTTTTTTTTTCAAATGTGTATTACTGAGCAGTGATGCTCGTGTGGTGGACATGAGTGAGGCGTGTCGGGCGAGCTAGGTGTGGTGGTGAAGTGAGAGAGAGATTATGGTGACATCACTGTCTGAATGCTATTGTTTAACAACAGTGTTTGTTAGAAACGAGTCTGACGGTGTCCAGGAGGATGTGGGTGAGGTACAGCGTGACCAGGGGGCGGCCAAGGTGGGGGCATGGTCACTTTCTGTCCACGCCGGGGTCGTTAGCAGTCTTGTCTGAGAGTCTGTAATTAGCATATATTTGCCTTGCAAACAGGCGAGTGAGCCGGGTTCCTCAGCAGAGCTGCTCCGTGAGCTCCATTATGAAGGAGGACATTCAGGTTGACTGAGCTGGAACGGCTGATCATGAAACAGTAGCAGCATACAAACTTCATAGCCAATGTTTTCATAACCGAAGGTCAAACGGTTCTCGATAGATGATCATGTAGGTAATTACCTGAACTAGACATTACTGGATCTGATACACAGAAACACTGTGCAGCTGTTTTTTTTTAAATCAAGGACATAGATTTGCTCTTGACGTTGGTGGCGACCCATGAATCTACCAAAACCCCCCACCCCTACCCCCCGCCCACCCCCCATTGCTTGTTTGTTGTTGTTGTTTTCTCTTTGCGCCGTGATAAACAGATAAAGAACCGATACACTGCATACGCTATTATACCTGCTTTTAAACTATTGGGAATAACAATTCAGAATTTAATTAATTAATTAATTAAATAACGTTCAACTAATGAGTGACAAAGTTGTGCAGATGATTTCCAAACCATGTTATTCAAAGCTTCAGATGATGTTAGCCTGCTGTGTGCTGAGTGCTAGAGCCTAGCATTGCCATTACCGTTATTATGATGGACTCATTTCATTAGAAAACTTGACTTTGAGTATTTTTCTTTAAGAGAAATAGCTTCTTACGTCCACCGTTGTCTTCTTGTCTGCTGGAAAGTTTTCCCTCCAGTTTTGGCCGTTAACAACCAAACATAGCTACAGAGTCTTGCATGACAGCAGGGAAAGACACAGCCAATCACATTGACCGTATGTTACGGGGAGTTAGGACTCGAGTAGAGAACCCTATTTTTCCCTTTCTTCTCCTTTATGTAATGAGACGTTGACAGATCGGGGTTTTTTTTACTTATTACTTTTATTATTAACTTATTTATTATTATTTTCCTGTTAACCCACGGATGTTTATATTAGTCAACATGCTGTCCAACTTTAGATAATTACCTGAATTAGACATATACTTTTTTTTTTACAAATGTTTTCAAATGTCTAATATTGAGTTAAAAGAAGATCAATTTGCTTTAAATTTGTTAACTTATTTAAAGTTTAATAAACTCAATTATTTGTCTGCTTATATTAGTGACTTTAGGTAATTACTTGAATTAATACTGTGTAAATACAGAGTAGCTATTTTTAAATACTACAATATAGAAAACTCTGCAGGTAGTATTTTGAGTTTAATGTCTAATATTGAGTTAACAGAAGATCAATTTGCTTTAAAGTTTTTAACATTATGATTATTACTAACTTGTTTATTATTATTTTCCTGTTAACCCACTGATGTTAGTTTAT